>CM059267.1:31801665-31811665 GCA_030347295.1 Setipinna tenuifilis | reverse complement strand
TTCCGAGATCTGATAGCTATCATCTATGATCTATTCATGAGGCTTTATCTTAATTGGAAAAAATAATGTTTAGATATTAAATGCAAAGATACGCTGCCATGTCAGGGACCGAAATGTTGTGTGCTAAATAAATGCCAGCAATCATATCCAATCTCCTTGCTCCTTACAAAAAAATCCAGTGAATTGATTCACTTTTGCCACAATTTGATAGTTGGCAACACTAGATTACAGCAACTAGGCTAAGCCCAGCTAAGCCTAGTGCTGCCAGATTTGGACAATGGCTGGGTCTGCTAGAAAACACTTCTGCTTTCACCGGGGGTTGCATATTCCTTTAAGAGAGAAAAACAGAAAGAAAGACACTAATTCAGTGACCCTCTATGGGTTAAAAAAACATATTGTCATCGCACACTTGAATGTACATTGTTCTAAATCATAGAAACATTTGCATTTAAAAGCATACAAAAGGAATACATAAAACATTTTAATTTATAATTGAATACATAAAAGATGTTTTAAAAACCTATAAACAGATTTTTTGTATTTCTGTGTGGCAGCTGTCTGTCATAGCTATTACTCACGGGACAAATAAATGAAAGTTACCACTTCTGTTTTGCACTAGTGCATTGACAATTCTCTCAGTCTCCACTAGAGTTGCCATATTACATTTCATTATTCACAAGGTAATGAATTATTCAAGTGACTACTCACACAGGGTAAGACCACAGGATATAAGGAGGTCATTTATTTGTGCTTGACAAGGGATTTAACTGCATCATTCTGTCACTGGAAAATCTGAATATGCAGCACAATGCAACATGCAGGCAGAGTGCTTTTTTCAGACACAAACCAATTTGCTGTGATACTGTGCACTGCCAAACAAAAAAAAAACATTATCTTACACTCACAGTCTTTTTCGTATTACTCCTGCAAAACAAGCTAAACCAAAAAAGCTGGTTTTATTCGAACAACTAGGAGTCCTGTGGCAATATAGTCTCATTTTAGAAGTGTTTTTATGACTATTGTTACACACAAGCAACGTTTATAATAAAAATATACTTCCCCCCATCTCCATGCAATGTTTGGTTTTAAAACCAACTCATAGTCAGGGCATGCTGCTGCATGAGATATATATTGAACACTGAATGCAAATTATATCTCTGCAGACTCTTTGGTTACATTCTCTGTTGTTTTTAACACTATGCTAATCACATCTCTGAGATGGAAACCTGAGAAATGTTATTAAAAAAACAGAAACATTCCTAGTTCTGCAGTCATATACATTAATATAAAACTATGGACAAAGTGGGGTTTTGCAAATTTTATCAGTCACAGCCCACTAAAGGCACAAACTGTCAATCAGGTCAGCCTATGTTACACTATGGCCCTTCACGCAGAGCTCTGCTCACGTTACCATATGCTTAGGTTAAAGTTCAACCCAAGAATATGTTCCTGAAGAGGATATTATTATTTGTTTTAGTGACCAGGGTAGGCAACAGGCATTGTTAATGTCTTTAATCTATGATCTGAGGAAAGCAGACACTATGAAAAATAGTATGGGCGCGCTATGCTCTATGTGGCCTAGAAGTTACCCATAATGTACAGAGATGTGTTTTGCAATGTTGTTTTCTTTAAAATTACATTGATATGTTTGTTATAAACTACATTCTGGTTGTTACTGCAGTAACTTCAGTCTGCATTAGCTTCATCCCACTGAAACACGAACACACACACACACACACACACACACACACACACACACACACACACACACACACACCCACACACCCACACACACAAACAGAACTCTGAACTGTAAATCACCTAGAATACGAAACACATACCTCGACATATGATCTGTATGTCCAAACTCCAAAAGTCAGGGCATTGGCAAAAGTCCATGCTTTTTGACTACAGATGTCTAAGCCCACCATTTATGTCCATTACCAGGTCTCTGGTCTCTTCAAACATGAAAAGTGTCCTTGCTTGTGATTTGTCTCTTGGCGGACACTCTACATTCCCAAATAAAGGTTTCCAGGGTTGAATGAGGGCTCCAGCACTCATGAGAGTGCACTGAAGGTCAACTTGCACCACACACTGCCTGCAAAGATGCATGGATTTTTGTGGCCCATTATTAAATCAGTACCTCCATTACGGGAAAAAATCTCCACATGGGGATAAAAAAAGGCTTTTAGGCACAAACTGTTTGTCTAGCTGCATCTAATTATGTAAGAGAGTTAATGACCAGCAACTTGTTCTGCTGAAGAAGGCGTAGTTGGTGGGTGGGAGTCAATAAGAAAAATATCTAACTATCTGTCTGTCTGTATGTCTGTCTGTCTGTCTCTCTGTCTCTGTCTGTCTCTCTCTCTCTGGCAACTAGGCAACTGTGTGGTTAGCATGCAGAGACAGGGGGTGGGGGGGGCAATTAATCTTAAGTCTCCTAACTAGACTCATGTTGATGCTGCTGGACAGGTACAAGCCGAATGGCTGAGGCACGTGCAGTATTGACTAGGCATCACTGGAGCAGAAAGAGATAAGCGGGTTTCCAGGGGACGACTGCTTGATTCTGTTCCTGGCAGTATATCTGCACAATAACATCGCTCGCCACGTGCGGACGCGCGCTCTGGAGACAATAAAGAGGGATGTTTAAACAAGCGCCACTTTGCTGCGCCACTTGCGTCATATTACCTTTCATCTCGCTTGAGTGCTTCTCTTCATTGATAAAATAGCAAGCCCACCAATGAGTGTGAAATTTACAGCTTTTTGCACTTTCATTTGTTCATTAGGAGCAAGCTTTTAGCCAAAGTTGCAGAACTGTCTTTTGATTTCTAATGTATACCTAGTCTTTTGTAAGTGTATATTGTGGTTGAAAATCATTTTAGCACCAGAAAACCAATCCTTTCAAAATGACTGTTATAGCCTTCCATTCTCCCGGGGAGCCTGTACTTTGTAGCCTGTGCACCAATCCCTTGGGTGAAGATAAAGACCAAAACAAATCACTGACAATTTGCTACAATGTGTCATATGGAGCTTAAGGTGTACCTATTGTTCAACATGTGTAGTCCTTTACTGCAGTCACCTCAAATAATCGTCATACTGTGTCTGTACTGTATAACATTGAACACAAGAAGGATACTAGGCCTTTGTACATAGTTGTAAATTACAAACCAATGTAAAAGGAGAATATTTTGATATTTTACTTCCATCCAGGTTCACATCATGGGCTAATGTGGAAGGGTAGTTGGGGGGGGGGGCTTGCTTACATGGTCATTTTATTTAAACAATAAACATCCTGTCAAAAAATATATACATTTTTCTCACCCAAAAGTTCACTGAAAGGTTTGTCAGCATAAACTAATATGACTCTGCCTACAAACCAGTGCATTTGTATTCTTTACAATTCCATTAAGAGAGCACATTTTTGGTATATTGTTCTTATTCAGTAGACTAGTCTCAACTAAGAAAACCTAATTATTTTTCTCTGACATGATCTATGACCCTA
Organism: Setipinna tenuifilis; assembly: GCA_030347295.1. NCBI lineage: Eukaryota > Metazoa > Chordata > Actinopteri > Clupeiformes > Engraulidae > Setipinna > Setipinna tenuifilis. Next base: position 31,808,166 of record CM059267.1, on the reverse strand, counting down.
ATGAAGCCTGTGTGCTAAAAAAATATGCACATAATCATTGGATTACAGAGTTCTCCATAATAGCACACTGGGAATTACAGTCAATCATGACAATTTGACTTTCATATTTTTTCAAGGGATTTATGACCACAAAAAATGTGATATTGAAATTAACAAGACAAGAAAATAATCTTATGCATTCTGTTAAAAACATATTCAAGTCATGCGTCCCAATTTGTTCCCCTCTTTGTATTCATACACTTTAAGTCACATCTAACCTCTTTTTCCTACTCAAAACATACCTCAAGTCTTTAGTCAGAGGCCTATATACAAACATGAAAGAGAGGAAGCCAGTGGGCTCCTATGAGCCCATGTCCTCTTATTGTGTAAGGGAACTATAGACTCCACAGGCTCTGCCCAAACAGGATGTGTCTTAGATAATGAGATGTACCCTTTACTTCTGGTTGCCGTGGTAAACCCAAAGAGCAACAGGCCAGTCATGAAGTGTGCCACTGACCTGCGCTGTGGACGTGTGTAATTTACAGTCATCTTGAAGTGAGATATCTCTCAACTCTTTGAGATATTTTTTTTGCCATCTTTTAGCCTCATTACTGTTAATGTTGTGTCTCCTTGCTTTATGGGCGCCATGTCACTGCCAAAGATATGTTTCTGTTTTATGTAAGGTGAATGGACAATAAAGTAGTCCTGAGTCTTGCGTGTTTCTGGGGCTTGAAGCAGTAAGACTAGCAAACTTATAACACTTGACAAGTCAATGACATGGCTTAAACTCGCCCGCAGAGTCAAACACAGTGGGGTAACCCTTTGTTGACATGTTGAACCTGTCATGTAAAGGCTAAATCAAATGAGTTGAAAGGAAAACATTAAGGTATGGGAACAGTGTTTATCTGACCAAAGCTCAATTTCATGACCACTTTAGTGTTTTACTGAACCCCCTGAATTTAGTTAAAAGGATAACTAATATTTGTTTAGCTCTCTCAGGGTTGAGTTCATATGGTTTCATGTACACTAAACAGATTTTGCACCAATGTGTTGAAGCTTCACTCTCACCCAAATAGGCCTGATGGATGAATGATAGGTTTATGGAGCTCAAAGTAGTTGTCTTGGCTTGAAGGAAGAAGGTGTTCGTGTTTAGAGTGATTTATGTCATATTGCAGTGTGTCTGGGAGGGCAACTCATCACACATTGAGGTAAGATGAGAATTCCACAGTGGAGTGTCAGACGAAGCAGCCCAGTGTACGGAAGATAGTGTGTAAGGTCCTTCACACACCTACAAGTTGTTTCTCAGGTCTTTTTTTATCACCAAGATTTTATTTTTCATAAATTTGACGGAGTACCTCATATTTAAAACACTCAACATAGTGATTAAACGGGAAGGGCAGTGTGAATTAATCCATAAACCTGTTGTTTGAGGTCACAGAGTGCTAGAAAATAACAAGAAAATTCGATGCAACATAGACTGAATAATGAACTGGTAGCAGGTAAGGTATCGGACCTGTAACTGGAGGGTTACAGGTTTGAATCCCACAGGTAAAGTAACAAACGGGAGCCAGAGTGCTGCACACACTTGTGACGGGTTAAATGCAGAGGGTAAATTTCGTTGTGTTCACTGTGTGCTGTGGTGTGCTGTGTGATCACAATGACAAATGGGAATCACTTTCACTTTTAATACTAACTGAATGGGGCATAGGGAAATGAAATTCAGAGTTCGTTTTATGCCCCAGTTTCCCAGTTGCCCAGATTTAGTTAGTGTTGGCATGTGTGCATCAAACACAGTGTTGCATCAAATGTTTTCATTCTTAGGTCACTTGGTGACCTAAAACAAGATTATGGGTTGATTTACATTACTTCTCCTTCAAAACTGCCACTTCAAGTACTGTTTAATCTGAGTGGACAAAACAAGCTCAGAAAAATACAGAAAAGCCTGTGAGCACTTACACTTATCTCAATCTCAACACGTGTCCTATTCACTAAGGCATGTCTAGTATATCACACATCATGCAACTAAGGGGACGTCATAATGTTCTATTCCAGGCCTTCATGAATTTTACTGAGTAGCTACCCTATGGTTTAACGTGCATTTGTGAAATCTAACCAACTCTCCACTTGCGGTCAGTCTATTTGACTCTAAATGTCTGATGTGCCTGTGTATATTATCATTCATCAAGGTCATGGTAGGAGCTCAGTTTTATGGCAACTGCACTGCTCTTCTCAGCTTTGTCTGCTTACTTTTCTTTCAGAAACCAGAACATCAAACCTCTACTCTGCGCCATGTAACCAATTTAATTTTATGCTGTTGACTGTGTGGCTGTTTTCAAAGTTATATTCAGAGTCATTAATCAGTGAAGGTGTGATTAATTAGGAAAATAAGTTGACAGCTGGACTGTGGTGTCAAGGTGCGCCACTGCAAGTGTAATCGTCATTCCGCTTTCTTCGGCCTGCCTCTATTTCTGGAGCCTGATGCCTTTCAGTTATTCTCTGTAACCCTAGGGTGTAGACCATCTGCAGAGTTGCAATGACGCAAGAAGCAGCTACTGTGTCCACAGGCATACAAATAAGTGTTCATTGGCCGAGTTGAACACTTGGCCAATGAACGATCCTAAACATGAGCCACATTGCTGCAAGGTGTAGATAGGATTGTTTTCTACATAGCTCTTTTAAAACTACCTCAGCACATTTGACACATTAGAACAATATCTAATCCCAGTTACTGGTGAAAATCTCTCCTCTTTTTTCCTCAAAGACAGATATGAAATGCCAAAATTGAATGGCGATGAGTCATATTTTTAGTGGTGGAAAGGCCACTGAAATTCTAAAATTGAATATTATTTATCATCACAAGCATGTCACAATAAACCTTCTCTCTCTTTAAAATATATATTTTTTTAGATTAATCGGAATAAAATGAATATGCCTGGGCCATCGACAGGAACGTAGTTTAAAAATATGATCTGGGCAGAAAAAGGACCAGACCTTTGGCCATAACAACAGCGCTGGAGTCTTGCAGTGGCTCACAAAGACACCTAGCGGGAATGATGTGGAGGTTTCATTCCTCTGCGCGCAGTCCCCTGCAAGAGTGCCTGAATGGGATGTTCTGACGTTGTGAGGTCCCTGTACGCGAGGTGTGGAGTTAGTTGGATGCTTTATTTTCTTTCAGAGCCTATTCGTCCGTGGCAAGTGTGCCATTTTACTGCACTTATCCGAGTGCCAAATTGCGCGTACTGACTACTGTAGGACAAGTCTGTTCAATCGGAAGATTGTGGACAGCCTTAAAACAACAAAAGTGTCCTTGATAATGTTATTTTATGTGTTGCTTAGAGAGGTATTTGCCGACAAACCAATGGTTTAAACTAAATTTGCAGTTTTAACCAAGAAGTTATTATACTTGTTTTTTTCTGGCTGGTGGCTGTGAAGAAGTGACGCCTCGCTGGGGGAAAAATCATTTGCGCGAAAGCTGGTGGGACGCACGGCTGTGCGTTTTGTCCGGACACCTGTTTTACTGCATGGAGACCGAGTGAGGATACTGTCAATTGCGTATGTTTAACCATGGCAGAGGGATAACTTCCTTTTTGCGGCTATTCCATCAAGAGTATTTGAATGGACGGTTCACACATCATGGAGAATATCTTGAACGATCCGGACTTTTGGTCCTTCAACGAAACATGGAGAAACTCATCCGTCAGCAACGCGACTGGGGCTGGAAACCACACTGTAAACCCACTGAAGAGAAATGAAGAAGTGGCCAAGGTGGAGGTTACCGTTCTCGCTTTGGTTTTATTTCTAGCTCTAGCCGGTAACCTCTGCGTCTTGGTGGCTATCCATACAACCAAACACGCTCAGTCGCGAATGTATTACTTCATGAAGCATCTCAGTATCGCGGATCTTGTGGTGGCAATTTTTCAGGTCTTGCCTCAACTTATTTGGGACATAACTTTTCGCTTTTATGGACCAGATATCCTCTGCAGGTTAGTTAAATACCTGCAAGTAGTTGGAATGTTCGCATCCACCTATATGCTTGTGTTAATGTCTATAGACAGGTGTTTAGCTATCTGCCAGCCTCTCCGTTCTTTGCACAAGAGAAAGGACCGACTTTATGTGGTCTCCTCGTGGGTGCTGAGTCTATTGTTCAGTATTCCTCAAGTGTACATTTTCTCCCTGAAAGAAGTTGGACCCGGAGTGTATGACTGTTGGGGTGACTTTGTGCAGCCCTGGGGAGCTAAGGCATACATCACCTGGATTAGCCTAACCATCTATATAATACCAGTAGCTATACTGAGCATCTGTTATGGACTAATTAGCTTTAAAATTTGGCAAAATTTTAAACTGAAAACGAAGAAAGACCAGTGTATCACCCTTACCCCAAAGGCGTCTAAAGGCAACGCGCTTGCGAGAGTCAGCAGCGTGAAGCTGATCTCAAAAGCAAAGATCACCACCGTGAAAATGACATTTGTCATTGTCGTGGCTTATATCGTTTGCTGGACGCCGTTTTTCTTCGTGCAGATGTGGTCTGCGTGGGACCCAGCGGCTCCGAGGGAGGGTGAGTTTTCATGCTGTTCAGACAAAAAGAACAGCGTCTGTGCGCATACAGAGCGCATCACTGCACACAAAGAAAGGGAACCTGTGGCTTTCTTATTTTCGTGGTTTCCTGTCATATGGAATCAATAAGGTTTATATAATATTGATTTCCAAACATTTTCCATGAGAGACGCAATGTCTGATTATGTCTTTACCTACTGTCCCTTTGAGCCTCGTCTCAGTTCTAATACTATTCTCTCTAGGATCAGAAAGGACTGAGTATATAGATTCAGTGGGCTTTCTTGAACAAAATAATCGTATAAATTGTAAGAGCATATAAACCTAACCACTATAATGTGAAATGTTTGCCTGTTTTTAAAGATAGATTATTGAGTGTACATGGTGTGCATGTCATCTTGTTGACGCATTTTGTTTTGTACATTGAGAACTTGAGGTAAGGAATCTTTTTTATGTAAAAAAAAACATTGGATTTGGCCTGTATCTCACATTTGCAATGTACTTCACAAAATTGAAATGTCATGACCTACAACAAGGGACCTGGAGGTATTAATAACAGTTCCCCCATGCTGCACGCAAACCAAAGTACATTCTAAAGGAAAATAGATGCAAAATGGTGCAAAATGAAGGATAAACTTAGAGTGTGGTAACATCGGTGATCCTCTATTATTACACCAGTTTTCCTGCAGCTTCGATATTTGGAATGGTGCGGGGCCCCGGAGTGTGTACTGTAAATGTCCTTGAATGCATGCTGGCACTGAGTGCCTTCAGTCTTTGTGTAATCACACCTTTTTCACGGCACCTGGCCTCTTCACATCTGCCACAGTCTGACTTGTTTACCTTTGACCACAGAATTTTAAAGCAACAGACAGTCCCCTTTTAACAAGGGGTCAGTCATAAAGCACTGTTAACGCAGACTGCAAAGGGCGGGTCCGCTGTTGCCAAGAGGCCAAGTTTGCTTTGTGTTGACCTTTTTTAATGTACCATGTAGGCTACTGCATTATATTTAATTTTCAGAAAACATTTTCTCGGCAGTGGTTCCAAAATGGTGTGAGTATAGGTGATAGGCAAATATTTAAATACATGAACTTAACTTTTAGACTTTTACTTGTGAAGCCTTGTTAATCGGTCCAAATCCTCAGGAAAACGAGCACTCTTCACCATCCTCATGAGACTATGTATTAGGTTCCCGTCTAGAAACAAATTATCCACCCACGTCCATGGAGTTTCATTATGCCCACAGCAGGATGGATTGTTACAAGAATTAAATCCTTTAATCCTTTCCACATCTTTAAACAAATTGGGTATTTAGAAAAAAAAGTTTACAACTGACATTTCTTTACTTTCACAAAGGTGAGAGCACACTAGGTTTTACTATTTATTTTCATTTAATCATGCACCAAGTGAATATAAGTGTGCTGAAATCTGCACTGTGCTTAAAACACATGCTGGTCAAACACAGCTTACAGTTCCACTGTTGCTCAGCATAGTTCACAGAATCATACTTCCACCTAGTGTAGTGGTGTAGCCTCTTTGAAATCCAAATGAATCTGACAGATAAGCAACAAGTTATCTCCTGAGTACCTTTTGTGGAAGTGCAATGGTCACATGGCAATGCCAGAAAAGATATCAGAGAAAACATATGGTTAGAAAAAACTGAATTAAGAGCACAGTTGAACAGAGGATAGGAACATCTCGGTCTGGTCTGTGTGACCTCTGACACATACATAGTTAACTAGAGATGAAGATGAAGTTGAGTATTTACACAGAAAAAAGACCAGTGTTAAATTGACTTTCAGTTGATTTTAGCACTTTTGAGGATTTACATCCACACTCCACACTCGCCAGAGTTAAATGAACACTTTTACAATGTGAAAGAACCTCGGCTTTGGACACCATTTAGATTATTTGAATGGTGTCCAATTAATGAAAATGTTAAAAATTACATTTTAGGAGTTAAAATCAACTCCA
>CM059267.1:31789165-31796665 GCA_030347295.1 Setipinna tenuifilis | reverse complement strand
TTTGACTACATATTTATATATATGTTTTCTTTTATTTTTACCACCATTACTTTTATTTATTTAGGTTTTAATTTCATGTTATTTTATTTATGCACTTTGGTCAGCTTCTGTTGGATGAAACGTGCTATAAAAATACATTGAGCTTGAACTTGAACTTCACTAGGCAGAATGAAAGTTAAAGATATCTCAAATGTCATTATTACTAGTATAGTGAAGTACGAGGGGCTGGTTTACCAGGCTAACATTACCAAAACAAATGTGATTTTAACTTCACCCGACCCTTAAAGAAAATGGTGTCTCTTCTCCCTCCATTGCACTCCTATTTCAGTTAAACTAGGTTTAATAACTAGCCATATTCATAATAAAACTTATTTTAAACGACTTTTAAATTCTGTTATGAACTAGCACAGTTAATAAAGGTATTTAAGTAGAAGAACAGTGCTTTGGTCTGACTTCTTTGTTGATGCTGTGGAGACTTTTGTCTGATATGCTTGAATTGTATCTCTTCTCCCTCCCCCAACACTGTAAAAACGGAAGCACAACACCAACTTAGAAAATGTTTGTGAACATGCTGCATAGTTTAATATAAAAATGGCATGTACATTAGGAATATACTGTAAATGGCATTGTTAAGTTAAACAAACGTAAAAAGATTAATGTAGCTGCTTGTGGTTCAAATTAGCACATTTTAAAGATTTTTGCTTGCTAAAAGAGAATAATGTCTCCTCCCCTTTTGTCTCTTAGCCATGCCCTTCATCATCTCCATGCTCCTGGCCAGCTTAAACAGCTGCTGCAACCCATGGATCTACATGTTCTTCGCGGGCCACCTGTTCCACGATCTGCGGCAGTCGCTTCTCTGCTGCTCAGCGCACTACCTCAAGTCGTCCAAGTGCCGCTGTGAGCACGACCAGGACTCCAGCCGCAAGAGCAACTCCTCCACGTACGTCATCAAAAGTACCAGCAGCCAGCGGAGCATCACTCAGACCTCCACCACATAGTGTATAAGCACCTGCTCCGACTTCAGAATCCCCAGCCCCCCCTTCCCTCTCAAACTCCACCTGACCACCACCTCACCGCCCCATACATCATCTGTCTCATCTGTATGAAGCCATCTGTAACATTTTTCATTTTATAGTCTGGTCTGACAGCAGTGCTAGCAAGTATAGTAAAATGTGACTTTCTGTGTTGAGATCCTTTGTTTGAGAGTAAGGGGGGTAGCAAATATTGATTTGGGCTTACAGTACATTTTAGAAGGTCTGCTAAGGTGCCCTAAGCCTTCCTTTCATGATTGGATCAGTTGACCTTTGTAAATTGCTTCATGGTCTGCTGTGAGGTTGTCAGTGCTGCCGTCATGCCTTGCACAAAGGGCCACAATTTCTCTCTAAAAAGCTACAAGGGCATTTAGGAAGAAAACAGTCCAGGCAAGACGAGACAAAACTACTTTTCTATGTGTTCTCTCATGTGTCAGCCTCATGACGTGTCTGTTGGTCACCTGTTTGGCCTCACCATGTGACATTGTGACATTGCCACTTTTTGCATAGTCATTGGAATTATGCAACTATATCAGTTTTTACAAGACCGACAGAATGTGACAAGTCTTCTCACTAATTCTTGTTTCCTTTTTTTCAGAGAGCAAAGGAAAGAATTTGTCACTTTCTTTTTCCATGAAATAAATTTAGGAGCTGATGAAGGAACGTGTAGAGAAGAATCAGTGTAATATATATTTTCCTGTAAAGTCTTTACATTAGACATCTGAATAAAATTGAGCGTGTTTGTAATCCCTGTGAGATTTGCTGTAAGCACACCGAAGATATAGAAATAATATGTTTACATTTCACAGAAAAAACAGCATCACATCATTTTTATTTTATTTTTATTCTTTTTTATCAATGTTGTGTAAAGATAGACTATGGGACTATCAAGTGACGGATGAATTGCCTTAACACACCAACTTGAAACTTTGGTCCACATAATATATTAATGTAACACAGTATTATCAATCTTTTGCGATTCTTTGTTATATTTCTTGCACCATTTTCTGACAAGGTCCCAAGCTACTGAGTTTTTACATCAAAAGCATAGTGGTCATTTTCAGTTTCTATAATATAATTAAAATCATAAATATAGGTCTTATTTATTGAAAAATAAATTGTATGTGCCATTTCAATTAACGTTTATGGATGGTTACATTTTTTTCAGAAGTGTATTAAAAATAAATATGACAAAATAGTTCAAGTTCAATTTTTTTCCTGCCTAAATATAATGCAATGACTTTAAAAGTATTAATCAGTATGTCTGTCACAATGTCTGTGTCAATGTCACTGTCACTATAACAAGAAAACAAAGATGAATCGGGAACAGATATTTAGAATACATTTATTTAAATATACAAAAGGTAACTAATTGAATGGTAGAAACAGGTTTCTTCCTTAGTGTTAAAAGACATTGCTCTCATTCTTATCATTACACTGTAAATTTCTTAGTTATATGTGACTAGCTAAACAATTATCATGAAGTGAGAACACACGTTATCTGACACTGCATCCATAACAATCCTCATGTCTGCAAGCTGTCTCATTGTGGAACTTGACAGGACATGACAACAAAGTTTAGGGTAGTCAGATTTTTGTTTGTCTTTCACAGTCACACTCACCGCAGCAAGTCCTATCACCTCAACGACTACAGACTTTTTTCTCTTTCTCAGTTTGGCTTCCACACATGTGGCTGTCACAGAGCTTTAAGTTGCCCTTGATGGGACTGACCAAGATTGCCATCACAGGGGGGCAACAGAAGATCTAAGACATTTTGGCTAACAGGGAGGAGGGAGTTCAGGCCTAGAAGGGAAAACATGTGAAAGATAGTAGGACCAGAGTCAGACATCACAGGTTCAGAAAGTAAAGGTCCTGCCACATATTTGTTCGAGCTAATTCATTGAACCAGCTGATCCTCATTAACATAATTTCATCAGACAGACAGGTGAGCTAATTAGTATAAGCACGTGTGTTAAGAGCACAGGCAACAGTAATACATGGCAGGACTTTTACTTTCTCAAGTTGGTTTGCCCACCTCTGTCTAGGAGAGGACAAGCAGGAAAGGGATGAACTGCCATTTGTGCCAAAAGAAAAACAAACTTGTAAACACTACTGCTGTCCAACTGCTACCTCTAGACCTCTTTGCGAAGGACCACACGCACACTGCTGAAGATCTTGCCCAGGGCTTCAAACAGCGGGTCGCAGAAGGTGTGGATGCAGAGTGAGTACATCCGACTCAGGCATTGGGTCTCGATCAGGTAGCTCTTGATGCAGGGCATGACAGCCCAGATGTGGCAGAAGGAGATGCAGGCAAACAGGAAACCCCAGAGCAGGGCCACGGGGACGCCAAAGATGGCAGAGAGGACGCGGTAGCACCAATACTTGGAGACGGTGAAGGTGGTGTAGCTGGCTTTCCACACTCCATCCAGACTGTGGGTCCCATCAGGCTCAGCAATCACATCCTCGAAGTCGACCTGGGCATCAACAAGATTCTCAACACTATTTTCTGTTGACAGAACATCCAGTTTTCAGTCTAAAAGCTACACTATGTGAGGGGACCTGAACAACACTATAATGGTAGCTCAAGGTCTTGGATGTAACGATTTAGATGTAGTCTCAGGTCTTAATATAGCACAGTTTATTACTAGATAGAATTCTTGTGTATTATTACATAGTACTGGTATTCAAATTCTTTACATGAATCACAAACTCAGATTGTATTACTTAGAATTTCAGTAGGGGGCACTGTTGCATTGTGTCTGCATAGCACTTCCACAAACATTCCAGTGTCTTCATAACTATGTAATAATCAGGGGCACCCCTAGAACTAGAACTTTAGGTCCTAATAAGAGAATTTAATTGGGCCCACGCCGTTGGCTCCTCTGCAAATAATGTTCTATATGTCATCCACCAACAGTTTTCTTTATAAAAAAGCAACATTACATTATTGTACAGTGCAAAAAAGAAATTAACAATTTAATTAACTTTTTAAAAAAGATTTTTCCTTCACCTTAAACCATGAGTTACAGTATAACACGACAGGGAAAGTAAAAGTATCATGGCAACTTTGCAGGACAAAGTAGTTGATGCCTCCCAAATACAATGTATCTTCTGCCATAGGGATAATGAATTCTAATATTTACTCAAATAACACAAATGTGAAGCAATAGTTGACAAGAGAAAGTCAACTTCAGTATTAAAATGCACAAGCAAGCTTTAAAGGTAATTAAAGTGTTCACAATATAATGCAATCAAGGAATATCTCCATTACACCTTTGATAGCATGAACTATACATTTTCTTGTTTTATGGTGATTAGCTGTACAAATCAAACACCACAACAAAATGGGGAAATTAGATATGAAACAGTCTCATTCACAGACACACCCTTTTACCCCCTTACCAGAAATAAACCCCTACCGTGCCCCGTGCTGGCGGGAGAACTAGGCCCCAGGTCTATTTTTGGCACATATCACACAAACCTCAGATACACAGTGTGGTCTGCAGCCCATGGCAACCCTATTGGCCTCTAATAAATATCAACCCCAATCTTTGGACCTTAAGGCCGTGAGGTGTGAGTGATCTTGTACGTATCTCTACGACATACCTTCACAACGTCTTCATTGATCTGCTTGGGGTCTCGGTTGATCAGGTCGATCTCCTTGGTGTGGCTGTCCTTCACGTACTTCTCCTCGTTGATGTTGTACTGGTCCGCCATGGTGATGGTTCAGGGAGCCCAGAAGAGCAGGGAGGAGAGGAAAGGTGGAAGGAAGGAGAGAAAAAAATGGAGAGAAGAAAGAGAGAGCGAAACGGGGGGAGCCCTGGGTTTTTAGAGGTGAATGAGGGAAGCTCCTGGTAGAAGAAGAGTGTGCTGTATGCAGACACCCACTCGAACCCCTCGGCCCCTCCCTCTTTTCCTTTCTCCACAGTCCAAGCAGCACAAGCTGGAGCCCGCTGTCACTGGTGTGACGACACTTGTGGAATGTCGGTGGACAGCTGCTACGGTCAGGCCTCCTGTCAAAAGGGGGCTCCAGTGCAGACCCCGCCCAGGGGGCCTTTTAGTGTAGACAGACATTGGGACTCACAGAGAGAGAGAGAGAGAGAGAGAGAGAGAGAGAGAGAGAGAGAGAGAGAGAGAGAGAGAGAGAGAGATGGAGTAAAGGCACGTCTTAAAGAGGAACCCATGACTGTGTCACATTTCACACTCTCCTGTTGGATTGAGCAGGCAGGAGTTGCACAGTGGCATGAATTTCCACCCAGGGCTCATAGGCACTGTACTACCAGTCAGTCGTGTAACCTCTCCTCCAGAGAATCCAAACAATGCCACAACAGACCTTCTCAATGATCTAAAGGCATTTTATATATTTGTAAATGGAACAGCTTTTTACTTCCATTTCTAAAAGTTATTTATGCATGTATTGTATGTTCACCTGATGAGATCAATATTTCTATTTCTATTACTTTTTGTGTCCGCTATTCTTTTTCATTGTTATATAATTTCGTTTTTTCAACTTTTCAACATAACATAATGGGTTGCCACTTTATAGTTATTTGACAAATGGTCCGCTGCTCCAAACTTACTTAGTGCAGTTATAGCCAATGGAGGGCAGCAGAGCGAATTCAGAAGTGCATTTCACCATGTTACAAGTTGATAAACCACTGAAACAATTTTGGAAACATTATTTTAAGATTACTAAAACTACTTAGTGTTGCTTTAAAATGACAGGTAGGATTTGTCTGAGAATATTAGACAACTTTGTGCATAGAGTCTGTTTAGAAAGAAAAAGGACCCTCTTTGAAATCCATTTTTAAAGGAAAGAAAAGATGAACAACCATCTGTTGTAAAAATCTCTGTTAACAGTATTTGTAGGCTGTTACTAAAAGAAAGACATTTTTGACAGTACAGTATCTATCTATCTATCTATCTATCTATCTATCTATCTATCTATCTATCTATCTATCTGTCTGTCTGTCTGTCTGTCTGTCTGTCTGTCTGTCTGTCTGTCTGTCTGTCAACCTACAGGACTGAATGGCTTGGTCAGTAGTGGTGTCATATGTGCTAAGTCAGTGTTACAGTAAGTGTATCCTCACCACCACTGCACCTGACCATGGCTCTGCTGGCACCACAGGTCGCATGGGCCCTCCACAGTCAGTGGATCAGATGACAGCGCCTGCTTAAGCATGCACTAATACATATGGTACTATCTATCACACTTCCTCTGGCAAATCATACAGTTTCATTGGTCATCCTTTCAGCCCACATCCAAAAAGCTATCCAATTAAGATGAATAATGTGGAGTTTGGCTGCAAGGTTTCTGTGATAGAGCCTAAGGTACTTAATGAGGATTGCTGATAACCAGCTTTGAAACATGAGCCAGAGGCATTTCTGACAGGCCAGCACAGAGCAGCTGTAAAACTGATGAATGATTCGGCCCACCCCACTCATTGTGAAACTTGGGTAGAATAGGACATCCAACAACATCTGTCCATCATCATATGCACACCCTTTCTCCAGAAATCTGTTTTTCTCACTCTATGGGTAGCTGATATACTAGCTGATTTGACCGACTTTACAGACATCTAGGGTTTTTATGATGAACAGTGCCTGCTGTAATTTTGATGAAGCGCTTAGCCTACTCAGGTAGACATCATTGCGAAATGTCATTTTGATTATAGCTGACTGGTACCCAGGCGCGGTCGTTTGTGTCTGAGCCTGTGGAGGAGCACCTGTGAAATATTAAATCGACCCGTCCTGTGGATGAAGCAGACTGCTAAGATTGCTTCTTGTTATATTTAAGGTTTGGAAAATTAGCCAGACTCCCTCCAGCGCCTGTGATAAAGTGAAGTGGATACCAGGGAGACTCCCTCTTCTGAAACAAACTTTATTAAGTCCTGGAGAAGAACTGATATGTCAGTTCAGTTTATCTTTGTCACTATAACCTGTGTGTAATGGAGGATGCCTGCAGTGTCTGAAAAAGAGGCTGTTTCCTGGGCAGAGACAGCATTCTGGAGTTATGAATTAAAGATATATTTAGGGACATTTACATTTGCTGGGAATGTCCTTGGTCTAAAAATAGCTGTTTTGAATAAACAGAAACCATAGTGATACATAGCTATCATAACTAACCCATACTAAGTTTACCCTGAACTCATAAAACACATATTCGATTCCCCCCCACCAGTCTACTTGTAACACACCTCAAGTGCACGCTACCTGACTGCACAGTGTGTGTTCTGTAGGCATGTCACCGAGAGCCAACATGCACGTGTAATTAGTAATCAGCAGCACACACTTGATCCTAATCAGGTGATGAAGTCATATACTTATTTTGGCTACAATTTGTGTCACTATGACAGTTATAGCAACAATAATGGAACTGAAGTGCCACTGGTGGTGTTTCATGGAATCATGTTACGATTTAATGTGCGCAAATTAGGTGTGATCAGCGGCTCAGTGGGACAGAGGAGAG
>CM059267.1:31729165-31786665 GCA_030347295.1 Setipinna tenuifilis | reverse complement strand
CTACTCTCATATTCTTTGCATACAGTATGTGTTCTGTTTTCATTTATTAGTGGTAAGTAAAGGTGCTATATGTATGATTTTGGCCAACTTAAAGCCTCTCTATGTCATTTTTCGAGTTGTCTATTAAGATTTTCATTTACAAGTATTACTCATTAATTAGTAATTACCTACTTAAAAAATGTCAGTCTTCTGGTAGGCTTTGTATTTGCCATTTATATATACATTATGCAGATCGACATGTTGAGTCGCCACCTTGAAAATACATGCCCTGGCAGAGGACAACCAAGTAAAGACAGCTTCACCTTTTCCGTTTTTACGTTCAATGGCAGTGCGCGGATGGAAGCTAGGCACAAACTCACAGGGAGATCAGAGCTAGCGAACGTATAAGGAGGAGCACGGTCCATCCATAGACATATGATTGCTTGCTGTCAGCGTTACAAAATATGGAATGCTAACTTGGAAGGAATTTTTCAAGGTTGCATTCTCGTTATGTCAAATAAAATGGTCGTATGATATCCATGATGAGAAAACAATAGCACTTTTACGGTCTTGTATCTGATATTATGGGTCATAATCTTATAGTGCCTTGTAACCCAGACATGACATCTCGATATGTTCTGCTCTCGTCTACTGTAGAAGGAAATCAGCACTGAGAAAAGGTGCTTGCTAAAGACTAATATTAAATTGTTTGCAGTATACCACCTCACCGCTAGATGGGGGAAAATTACACACAATGTTTTTAAATACTGTAAAACAAAACACAAAATCAAAACATAAACAGTATTTGTAGGCTGTAAAATGAAGCTTTCTACTCTTGTTGTCAATGAATTCAGTATTTCAATTTAGCATGTTTCCTTAATCTCTGGTGACATATCAGGGCAATATAATGCCTACTACTTGCCATACACTTCTTACATACAACATACAACCTTTAAAAAGCTCTGTTTGGTCAAGCAGTTTTATTTAAACACACTCACCATATATGAAGACAGCTAAGGATGGCGAACAGGATGCCTGCAACCAGCGAGACAGGAACAGCCAGCAGAAGAGATATAAGGCGGTAGAACCAAAGTCGTGACACCTCAAACAGAGCATGGCTCCACAGCCACACCTTATCAAAGCTGCGCACTGAGGGTGGCTCAGCGATCACATCCTCAAAGTTGACCTGTGGAAACAGATATTGTCCATCAGGGGTGTAATACTGAGATTAGAGGCGGGCATGGGCACCACTAGAAATTGTGGGCTGCCTGAAAGAAAATCATTTTCTGTGGGCCCTTGTGAAGCTCTGGGCCCCATCAATTGTCCTGATTTATCCCCTGGCGGTGAGTAAACTATACATTTAGCAAGGTGGTAATCAGTCGTATTGAATGGTCTCTATTGCATATATTGTAAATATAGATGATGTAGCCTGATTTCGGAATGCCAGATATTGTATTTGATGCATAAACTCGAGGTGAACAAACTCAATAGGTGGCTAAAGACTTTTATATAAGTGGATGAACTGTATTTCCAATATTTTAAAGGTTGGTAAACTTTGTTTACTTATATTTACCCTGCACTAGAGCCTTGATTACCATCAGCACTATGCAAGCAGCAAGCTAGACTTAGATAATCACAGCAGCAATTAAAACTCGAAAGAGGTGGTGATTGTCATTGATGATAAGATTCATCACTGAGGGAGACAGGGCATATTCCTCAGACCAGGCACTCTCATTCTGTAATGGTGTGACATTAAATAACAAATCAGAGATGTATTTAAAGCACACAAACACAATCTAGTCACACCCAGAGTAAAAAACTGCAGTGCTGCAATTCACAACTAGATGGCAGAATATCTCAAATATCTGCTGCTTGTTAAATGACTCATGATTCCCAAAGTTGTCATATTTATATGCTCAGAAGCTAAAATATGTTCCGTGCTTTAATGATAAGATGGATCCTTAAAACACTATGCTACATTTCAATGTTATGTCAGTTAGATATCACAAACCAGCCATATTATTACATGAACATGTTTTTCTGGATATTGTTGTTTAGAGTATCATGGATCAGGATGGGCTTCTTCTTAGGCTACTTCTTAGGCTACAGTTTAGCATCACATATTCCAAATCATTGGTTCTACCTGTGCATACGTGATTTCGATTATTGACTCCTCTACCTGGCTGAAGAGTTGTGCTAGAATATGATGATTTAGTAAATGGCTACAACAAATACTGGATTTTAGATTCTCCACCCATTAGATTCCTGGTCACCTATCATTACTGCAGTGGAGTGAGTTGACTTACCTTAAGGCATTTGTTGACTCCCCTAGGGTCCCTGTCTATCATCGGAGGCCGCATGCTGCCAGGAGAGGAGGACGTGGGGAGGCCTCCGCCAGGGCCCCCCTCCTCCCCTGGCTCCTGTTCCTGTCTCTGTCCCACGCCGGGCTCCTCAGGGGCTGCCTCCTCCACGCCCGAGTCAGAGTAAACCCCCGGCTGCTCCCACAGCTCCGTCCTCAGCTGCTGCTCGATTCCCTCCAGGTCAATCTTGGTCTCCGCTGGGCTGTCTGTTCGGTCCATGTCTGTCTGTGTCTGTGTGCGTGTGTGTATGTGTGTGTTTATGCACTGCGTTATAGATCAGCCAAGACAGGCAAAGCTACTGAAGGTGAAGCAAAGGGGGTGAGTTCCAGCTTAGTGTCTGACAGGTAATTTCCACTCTTCTCCCACTTTGAGAGGCAGGACTCTCACACCAGTATGGGACATAGTGGAAGCATGAGTCCACTCCTCTCCAAAAATGTCCCACTCTGTTTTCAACACTCACCGTCATTCATAACACAGCCAGCAAACCACCCTGACAATTCATTAGGGCCTACACGAGAAACACCCTTCTGTGGAAAGCAATTAGTGTCTTGGACATAATGCGGTTGACCATGTACTTCAGTGATGGGTGATGTACTTCTAATGGTGCACCATGTTTATGAGTGAGAGTGTAAAAAGTCCTGCTTTGAACCAACTTAAAGGTTTTGTTATGCTAACCTCGTAAAGCGGCCTCTAATACTTCACTTCATGAGTGCTAGTGCTATGCTTTTCTTGTGTTGTGAATTGTAAACACTTAAAATGCCTGTTAGCACGTTACAATGCAAATGCTCTTCATGTGAATAAAAGTAAAGTGGTTAGCACAATCTGTGGGAGTTTCTGTGTTTTTTTCATCAGTTTAAAAATTCCACGTCTGTGCCTGCTCAATTTTTCCACATTGAAAACTTACACCTCTTGAAGCCTCAGTTCATTCTAAAGTCTACAGCGGTCTCTGCTGACCAGGGTTGGAACAAGGTTAAATGTTTTATTAGACAATTTGAAAGCCCAGCGAAACCCTTTCTTTTGACTATGACACGCACGCACTCACACACACACACTAATTTCAGTATGGCAATACAACAAGACTGCCTTCAAAATGACAATTATACTTTGTTCATGTCATAAATTCAAAAAAGTGTGCGTGAGCATTTTTATAAATGGAATCACACTGTAGATGGTTAACCTTTGCTGAAATAGTGTATTAACGCACTGGGTAATCCTTCCATCTACATTCCAACGAATGACAGGCTATGGAGGTGTGGGTTCAGAACAGGGACACACAGGCTCTATCAGGCTTATGAGGGAGGTAGGGTTCAAGTGTCATTGGTCCGTATCTTTCGCACAGCCACAACACCGCATCCTCGTTCTGCATTATTGTATGGTAGACGCTGAAAGGAAATTATCATAGACCAATTCACTGGTCTAAAAGGATCACTCCACATCTATGGACCTGAATCACATTTAAATATTCTTCATCTCTCTTCTTTCTTTCTTTCTTTCTTTCTTTCTTCTCTCTCTCTCTCTCGTTTTTTGTCCATTTTCTCTATCTTCTGGAAAGCATTATGTTTTTTTGTTCTCTATCTTTCTTATGGTCACTTTTAATGTGTTACAGTTCTTCTCTTTTTGCTTTGCTATGTATTGTGTTTAAAATGTGTTCCCCTTTGACACACCTCAAATAAAAGTCAGATCAAGTAAAAAAAAGGTACAGAACTAAAAGGTGTTGGTTTAAAAAGGGAAAAACAGGATGGAGAGATAAAGCAAAATTTGATTTATAAAATTGTTGATAACAATAATAATAACAATAGTACGGTCCCTAGTGATGGTGAGTTTCACATATACATCAGGGTTTGGAGGCTGCTACCCTCTCCAGTCTCTAAATTGCTGTGCCTTAGCAACAGTGCATCTGGCGTCACTATCCTGCTCTCCATCCTCAAACCTGGTTGACCTCTGCTTTCATAAGTGATCTCAGCACCTCCTTCAGCCCCCTGCAGCTACGGGTTTGCAAGAGAACAATGTGGAAAATGTCTGTTTCTATACACTGATGATGCCTTTTTCCCTCCCCGGAGATGGGAACATGCAACAGATTTCACACAATGTGCTTTTAGGAAAATCTGATTTCTCCAACCTTTGGACCCATTAAAAGATCCCCTTCCCTGCTCTATTAATAGACATGTGTTAGCCTTGACTGTTGGGTGGCAGACTTTAGTTTATTAAGGAGGAGGAAATGCTAATCCCTCAGACAGCCAATGGGGGAAAACACTGTGCCAGTCTTAGTCAGTTTAACCAGTCACACAACTCCTTTGTAAGACTATTTATGTTCAAATGTAAAGCTCCTATTATATACCTCTAATATCCTCAGCCTTCGGCATTGTGACTGTGCCTGAACCACACCCGTGAGGATATCCACGAACAACCTCACTCCTATTTATGTTATATTATAAGTTCGTAATCTTTTACCTTTTAAAAGTGTTTTATAAGATTTTTAAGGAGCTGTCTGCAGATTACATACACCAAATTTCAGCACAGAGGGGGGCTAGCACCAAAACCTTCTATTACGTATCATTCGGATGGGGTTACACCAAAGAGCTTAGATTAATCCTTATGCTCTTCTACACTCCCACCAAGTTTCATGCTTCCTGGTCTTTCAGTGTTCCGGGAATCCCTGACAAAAAATCGGTAAAAGCAGAAGCAAAAAAAAAAAAAAAACCTCAAACTATAAACTAAACCAATATGACAGCGCTAATGGTAATGCTAGCAGTGGTTATAATTAGCTGATAGCCTATCCATCTGATGATTTGTGCGCTCATTAGGATCAGCTGGTTTAGAAAAAAAGTGATCAAAATATGTAGCAGGGTTTTATACTTTCTGAAACTTCCACGTTTGCCCACCAGTGGTCGAATCTGAAATGATTGTAAGGAACAAAACAATGCAACTGAGAGCCTATTTGGTAAACTATATCACAATATCACAATCATTAAATCTAATCTGTAAGAAGTGTAGCACAGAACCAAATGCAGCTTTAATGTACATAGCAGTGTTAAGTTCCATGATGCATGGATCTTTTTATGTTGGTTTAGCTTAACAATCCCATGTGTGTAGCAGCTGGAGGCATAACAATATATTTGCTGGAATTGTCGCAATTTCTGACAGTAGTACATGAAATAAGCAGTTTGCTAGGAAATATGACTGCTTTGACACAACCTACAGCTCATAGTCAGATTTGCTAAATTACCACGCTAACGGCAATCGGGAACATTTTAGAGCAAAAGGGGATTGGTAGACCCTGTCAATCAAAGCTCGTTGTGGCTGTGGACTCCATGGAGGTATTATACTAATTGGAGGAAGTAAGGAAGTTCCGAGCCAGTCACTTCAAAGTGAATTCAGCCAAAATTTAACACATTTTCCAAGTTTTCAAATTTCTGCGCCCATAATGCCACGTTACTGATTGAGGTGAGGTAGAGCAGAAAGCTATATCGAGGACATTGGATGTTCAAAAATGGACAGTGATGTAATTTGGGGACACCCTCCTGTATGAGCTGAGTGGAGCACCCACCAATCAGCATGGAGAAAACAGGGCCGGATATGATGTAATTTCTGAAAAATGGTGACGAGGAAGTGCCTTGCTAATGAGCTGAAGTTAACCAGTCAAATCCTGACCCAAAGCCTGGTGGACAGGGTACTCGTTCACCTGTGCACTCACTGTCATGTTCACTAGCACGTCTGTAGAAGGGTTAGTGAAAGGGGGGGTCGTTTGGAGTTTGGGGGGAGGGACCTGGATGCTATGTTTTTGAAGGTTCAGGCTAATGCAGGCTCCTGCAATTTTGAAGACCTGCTGAAGGCAGCTTTAAGAATGTATATATATGGAACTGTTAAGTTAAACCAGCATAAAAAGATCCATACATCTGTTTGCTTTCATTTTAAGTTGGTTCAGAACAGGACTGTTTACAGTGTATCGCTGAAATATGAACAGACACACAACACAGATAAAATGATGATCGAAAAGAGAGTGACTCGAAAGACCAGCTTCTCCTTAGCTGCTCCTGTGGCTCAAGTGGATCTGATTTGCAAATTCAGTGTAGCGTCCTGCCAGCCACACCTGTCTCACCAGGCGTTTCTGTAGCCACGGACCATCAAAAGGACAGTCGGCATATCCAACCAACACGGAATACTGCGTTTTTATGTTCCTGAACCGATCTGATGTCACATCAAAATCATCAGATGACAAAATCAAGACTACTCCTTTTTTGTAGTCATTCACCTATTTGTGGTCAAACACCAAGATACCAATAAGAGCCTAACTGTTTTTGTGGCTTTATGTTGCTTTACACACACACACACACACACACACACACCACCACCACCGCCACCCACAAACAATTCTTGGTGTCTGAATTGTCCGTATCTATTTGCTTTCTCAAAGAGGTGATCCAAAAGCTTGGTTGCTAGACTGACAAATAACAACAGCTGCCAGTAACCATAGAAACACTCATCTCTACATCATTCACTCCCAAGGGGCCATTTAAGACAAACAGAGCTATGTGGATATCCTACAAAGACCTAATCAGCCATGGAAACCATTTTTAGCATCCATTATTACATATAGTTTGAACCCACACACACAAAAAAGTATTTTGGTTCAAAAACAGAGACAGAAAGAGAGAATGAGTAGGGTGTGTGTGTGTGTGTTGTGAATAGGGAAATGGTCTGATAATCCAGAATCACGGTGAGGGTTTTTGTCATTTCATGCTTGTGTAGTATAATGCCCTGATGAACCAGTAATCTGTTTGTGTGTGTGTGTGTGTGTGTGTGTGTGTGTGCGTGCGTGTGTGTGCATGTGTGTGTGTTTATGTTTTAAGTTTAAGACCTGTTCTCTACACTGTGTACCAGTCACAGCCATGACTATAGGACAAACATACAACAAATTATGTAACACACCACATGCTGAGGTAAGTCCCAAGATGCTGGAGTGCAAAAGGGCCATCATGAATGTTTGCTGTGAACAAACTCTCGTGGTCCAGATTTTTGGTCTCTATTTACCATGGTGCTACACAAATAGGAAAAGGCCATAAAATGACACAGTGCTATCTCTCCCTGGGCACTTTCATTGCTTGCTAATGATTTCCTCTGTACCTCAGCAGCAGCATCCACACACACACACACACACACACACACACACACAAAACATGCACACACAGACACACACACACAAAACACACTCTTTCGTTCTCTCTCCCTTTCTCACTGACAAACACAGACACTCACACACACACAAACACACACACATTCAGGGACACTGATTTACAGCACAGGCCCAAACTTCTGCTGAAACTAGTCAGAGGGGCCTTGCGCTGTCACCATACTTCTACAGTGTTGATGCAAGGTGAGGCAGAGCCTTGCTAAGCAGTGCATAAGGCCCAAGGCCAGAGGGGAGAATTGGGCTTCACATCTAAAGTCAAGGATCCACCAGAGCGTCATTTCAATATTCAGTGTGGGAACAGACACAGGAAACAGCAACAGATCACCCAAAGGAAAATATTGCTTCTAACAATTGCCTTTGTCTTTTTTGAGAAACAAATGAGATGTTATTCTAGCATTTCTTTTAGGAGAAAAGATTTGGTCTTCTGAAGCCCAATAAAAGTACAATCTAGACTCAACTTAAGCTGTTAAAATACTGTATATCGATTTTCGAAAGTTCACATTCTTCTAAGGGGGTTTTAGTAGAAACAGATCAGAGTTCAATAAGATCTTATTTATTTTTTAGTAATATTTTTTCTCTAGGACCAGATGGCAAATAGGTTGCTATGTAACACCACCCCAAAATTATACTGTATATTGATTTTTCGTTTTCTGTTTGTTTAATAAACAATACTCTGTTTAACAAATGCATGAATAAATAGAGCATGCATTTAATGTGTTTAAAGGTCGAAGGTCATAGATGTATTTGTCTCAATGATATCTGGAGAACAGAAACATTTTTAATGTTCTTTAAGACACAGTTTGACTTAGGGTGTACAGTATTTTGTTAGTTTCTAAACACTGAGGTGGTAATAGTTTAACTTAATCAAATGCTTAAACTTCAGTTCATCAGAGCTGAATTACCTGGTGAAACTTCGTTCGTAGGTAAATACAATCACATCTGACAGGCACTCATTAAATAGCAAAGTTACAGGGGAATTCTTTACTGGCTGATGGTTTGGTCTGTAAACAGCATCGCCTTGTTTAAAATTAATGCTCTATAAGGGTTATGATAATCTGCAAAGAAAAAAAGGACAGCTGGTCTCGTCCTTGCCTAACTGAGAAATTTATCAGTATGAGGTACCACATGTAGAACCATTTTGAAATGCTCCATCTGATGCTCTGAACATTAACATTTGTGGTCAGGTACAGCAGATACAGAAAGCATTTTCAAATACTTCACATGAGGCAAACCTTGTGATGACCTTTGACAGCAGGTTGGATTACCCTAAAAAAGTTGTTGGCATCCATCACAAACAACATCGACCTTGACCCTGTGGTCAAAACGTTGCCTTGTCTTTTGTCCATTAAAAATAAACGTTTTCTAGCATTTGCAGCCTTGCAGACCGACCTCTTTTATCACGTGGTGAAAAAGAGTCTTTCAGCTGTACTCCTCTGGGATCTGGCCAGGGATCCTGACGCCCTGTTCCAGCGTGTTCCTGGGGCTGGAGTTGGCGCAGCTGGAGCGCGTGTCAGCCGTGCTGCTGGTCCTCTGGAGGAACTGGAGGAAGTTTTCCTGGAGGGAGCCCTCGTGGCTGGAGGCGCCCAGTTCCACAGGTCTGCTGCCACAGCAGCGCCCCAGCTTGACCAGCTGCTCCCGGATCTGCCGGTTGAGCAGGCCATAAAAAAACGGGTTGACGGCGAACGAGGAGTACGCCAGCCAGGTCACCACCTCCTCAATGTCCCCAGGGCTCTGGAGCGGAGTCGTAAGGGACAGGTGCAGGTGGAAGGCAAAGTAAGGAAGCCAGCAGACCAGGAACTGGCCCACGATGACCACCAAGGTAAGGGCTGCCTTCCCACCACCAAACACCCGCTCTGTGGAGAGCCTCTGAGGCAGGTTCCGCGTGGTTGTGGTGGTGTTGTTGGTGGTGATGATGGTAGTCTGGCTGTTGACAGAGTCCTTGCGGCGCTTCTTGGCTGCGTTGGCCACCCAGGTGGGGACAGGAACCTGCTGGCGGGCAGCTGTGCGCGCCACCTTGTAGACGTTGCAGTAGACAGCAAAGATGACCACAGCGGGCAGCAGGAAACAGAGCACACTGAAGAGCACGGCAAACACCTTCCGCAGGCGACTGTGGCTCCAGTGAAGTGAGCAGTGGGCCGCCGCGATGGAGCTCTGGTGGCCGTAGGCCGGCCAGCCAAACAGCGTCACCAGGGCCAGCAGGATGGACTTGACCCAGATGAGGGCCATGACACCCACGGCCAGGTTGATGGTCATCTTGACCTCATAGCGCATCGGGTGCACGATGTAGTAGTAACGCTCCACGCTGATGGCTGTGACCGTCAGAATGGAGGCGCAGATAAGGAAGACGTTGAGGAAGATATAGACCTAAAAAAAATCAAAGCATATAACTCCAATGTTTCACTATGTTTCTAAGTTTTATTAGTTTTTCCATTGTTTCCCACCCTCAAAAACTTGGGTCAACCTATAACTATGACTATGACTGATACACATATGAAGTTGTTGTTGCATACACATAGTGTGAATGTGAATTCCTACTGCAGACCAAATTTCCTTTTTTAAGGTTTTGAGAAAACACAAGATACTTGTGCACCTAGGAAGAGTACCTTTGGGAGAAGAGACTTAAGCCTTCTTGACTACAAACCTTATCCTAGCATACTATTATTTGGGCACTTAGCACTTTAGGTTAAACATAAATAGTAGTTTAAACAGTTGTAATGGAAAGTTATGACTATGACCTGGCACTCGAGGACAGTGAAGGAGACCGTGCCGAAGTATGGTGAACTGGAGATGATGCCCAGGGGCATGAGCAGCACAGCGCACAGCAGATCCACAGCGCACAGGTGGCACACGAAGGCAAACTTCTTCATGTGTGGTGCCCGTGCGATGGCCACCATGACGCCAGTGTTGCCCAGCAACGCAGCTAGGTTTAGGGTCACCATGCAAAAGAGGCCTACCAGGTCCTTGATCTGCGACTGCGAGTCGGTGACCACCTCCATGTTGGGCGGAGTGGGGCGTGTGGCAACCCAGGATGGCGTGGTGGCGTTTGGCACTGACGGGTAGGTCACAGGACTCGCCATTGGACCCGACCCAGCTTTGGCCATCATGAGACCGGCCCCAGGGCTCTCCTTTGTTCAGAGGACAGTGTGCAACCCACACCCCCTCATCATCGCTGTGCTTTCTATCTTAAATGCTCTGTTTCAGAAGATATTTCAGAAGATGAGTAGCTGTAAAAACACACTGGGATTAAATATAACAAAACAATGGTTTTAAACGTCATAAGAACTACTTTAACTTCCAATTTAAGTTTTTTCTGTGCAAATCTTTTCTTAAGAAACTGGAGAACCATAAAAGTTAAAGTGGTAAGCTACAGGGAAAATGAAGTTTACATCACACTTCTACAATAGGCCTACAGTAGACTAGGTAAATCATCTCAACTTCTCCAGATCCCCATTTTGACCTAGTGATGTCCCATAATACACAGTATTATTCAGTACGATTACATAGTGCAAAGGCATTTCACATTTTGTTGTAGATTAAGAACACATGAAGTGTTTGCACAGCAAGAGAAAAAAACTGAAGTTGACTGATGTAAGTTATCTGAGGGGAGGATAGAACAATTGATTAGCATAGTTACTCCTGCTGAAGATAAGAATACACAACCAGCCCGCGGAGATGTTGTCTACCATGAATGACAATAAAGAATGACACGGGTAACACTTCATTTTACGGTTTCTTTTTTAGTGTAACAACATGAAATATTACATACTGTACATACCTAACACTAACCATACCCTAACCCCATAGTACAGAGTAAGTACATAATGCTACATATTGTTACACACTTTGTTACACTGTATCTAATTGATGCAACAGGGACAGTGAAATAAAGTGTAACCATTGCCATTATTATTATTACTGAAGTAGCATCAGTTTTGGTCATTTTATATTTGGTCAAGTTATATTGGCTGTGGTGTACATCCAATGAGTCTTAATAAATGATGAGTCTGACAAATACAAGGTAAATAAAAGCTGGAACTGTGAGGGCATAACCACGTGTTATTCAATAAATGTAAATGATCCTGGTCAGGGGAGGAACTGTTTTCTTTTTAAAGCCGTAATAACTATGTTATGTAAGGATGCCCTTGCCCTATTTTTCTACCCCATAATCCAGAACATCCCTACCTAAATATGTAATACATATTAGATATTTTGACTCTCAAATGGTATTCTCTAAATCATTCCTATAGAAAGAAATGTGGAATTCCTGGAAAATCCTTGTGAAGTTACTCACAATGCCTTTTGCATGCAATGCAAGCTAATAAGCCCATGTGTGCCAACCTGTCATCAAGACCTAATCAGGAAGGAGATACTCTAGGTGTTTGTCTCCTCTACAATATGTCTCATTGCAGAGATGGAGAAAAAAAACAAGAATCCCATCTCCCTCTCCAGTCATCTGTCAATTGCTTTCACCCAACTCAAGAATGATATGTTTTTGCACTGAAGGGTCATTGACCTTCCCTAATCAATAATGTTAGTGGGCAGGTTTGCCTTTTTCTCGGTGTGATGTGGTCGAACATGAGTCACACATGATTGTCCCCAGGTCATCCCACAGCAACCCATGACCTCCTCTCTCCTCAAGGCCACTCTCTCTCTCTCTACCCCCAGTTACCACCACACATCTGCTCAACACAACAGCCCCTTGTGACCATATTCCATCCAGCAAAAACAACAACTCCTGAAAGGGAAATCTTTTAGTACTTTCACATTTCATTCTGTATAGTAGCCCTAATGGAATAAAAAGCAGTATGAGAACAGCTCTATGCAAAGGCTTTGGGATAATGTGAATACACATCTTCCTGAAAATAAATATACTTGTTCTCTTACCTCAGTCATTTTCTGTCCTTTGAGAGCACAGCAAGGCTCCACATATCCCGATGTTCTGACAAGACTAGCTCCAACCTGAACAGTCGCCTCAGTGGCTGTTTGTCTCCCCGTAATGTTAACTCTACAGGAAAGGTACTGCTTAAGAAATACGTTTCTGGTTATTTTCAAGTTAAAGAAAACTTCCCAAGGCCACTTTGTTGGGCTGTCAGAACTGGTGATGCTGGAGTGATAAAGCACAGTAGTGAAGTGGATGGCCCTTGCCTGGCAGCCCTCCTCAGCCAAGCAAGCGTTGTGGGCCTGTGTGGCAGGAGCCTGGGCTGGTTCTTCACACAAAGCGTATCCTGATGGTGGTATCTCTGATGCTTTGCTTGACCAGCTCAGATAAGGCCAGAAGCACAAGGACAAAACCCCCAATGGTGTGGGCTTTCTGCTGGGTTGATCAACACTTGCACCAGTGATGAGAATGCGTCCATGCGACCCTGGGGGTGGATGTGGAAGGAACCTGTGAAGATGCTCTCTCCCTCCTCTTTCTCTCTCTCTCCCCGTCCCTCCTCCTCTCCTCTTTCCTCTAACTACTTCACTGACCACCACTGTGTATGGCAGTGACTGTCACACATTGTGCCTTGCTGGGTTTTTTCCCCTCCTCTTGCAGATAGACACATGCTTCTCTGTACCCTTGACAGCCAGATGTCCCCTGGGTCCTAAGATGCATCATGTAACAGACACTAATTACAGGCCTATGACTGCAAATTTAATACGAAAGCCATTTTTTGAAAGCTCCTTGCTAAAGAGGCTATCTGTTAGGTAACGCTTGATTTCACGTTTTTTAGTACATCTACATGTAACAACATGTAATTATGTACTTACACTGTGCATACCTACCATATGATACAGTGTAAGTACATAATGTTACATATTGTTGCACACTTTGTTACACTGTACCTAACTGATGTAAGCGGGATAGTAAAATAAAGTGTTACCCATATGCTGTTTAAAGTACTAACTGTATAGATATACAATTAATTTATCACAAATTATTCTTAGCCTAAAAATCAGTTACTACTCTCACCCAAGTCATCATTTTTCAGTAGTCATTTTGCTATCTTTATCTACATTGCTATGGTGCACACTACATTTATTTGATGGGGTTGTGTAAAAATTAGGTTTTATAACCAAAGCTTTATAACCTAATGTCTTGGTGACAGATGAATGTTATTACAGTGGAACATGTGAGTGCACCAAATGCCCTTCCAACCACACACACACACACACACACACACACACACACACACACACACACACACACACACACACACACACACACACACACACGACAGAAGCTATGGTTTGACAAAGAAACCTCAAACCTTGTTTATGCCAAAGTCACTACATGAGAAACATAGCCCAATGTAGACTACTGGATGCAATTTCTGTACCAAGACTGCAGCTCTGGTTTACAGGATTGATCATGCATGCAACATCACACTGGTCTTACAGTTTTAATGGACCACAATGAAGTAGCAGCAAGAAAACATTTTGGAACACTTTCCTGGAACCCCATGAAGGGAAAACAATTTCAAAGCTCTCCATAAACATTAGCATTACTGTGATTCCGTTGACCATTCTGTGAAGCAAAGATCAAAAAAAGGCATCAGGGTACAACTCCATGATAACTGAGTCAACTCTAACATACATTCAACAACTCTACTTCAATAAGCTTTATATGCATAAACCCTTATATGCATAAACATATGTCTAGCTGTCGAGTAAAAAAAAAGTACTACAACCAAGTACAGAAAAATATATATCCTTCACACACACACACACACCAGCCAGACTGATATGAGATAGGGCGCAGCCTTAGAATAGTGCAAGCTTAGCTTAGGAGCCTGTCTGACAATAACATTAACAACTACCCACACTTCAAAAACAAAAAGATAAAAGCCTTTCCTGCTAGATATGACCGGTAAATACTACACTTACAAGTGTATAATTTCTTCTTGTTATATATTGTAAAGTGTCAGTTATGAAATAAAAAAAATGATGAATTACAGTTATTTGCTTTTAGGAGAAAAGGCACACAGGATTGAAGAAAAAAAATCAGAGCAGATATTTCAGAATCTCCTTTCTTCTTTAGGAGCCCACGTTTGGTTGAGAACTTTCAGAACTTGAGCTTGAGGAGATAACGGATGCGACACTGGCTCTCCTGGTAAATGAGGTACTCGCTGTTGGAGAAGCTGCTGTTCTTGTACTGGGGCTGGTCTATGGCAGGTCCATGAGGAACTGTCACCGTCTTGCCATCCAGGGTGATAGAGATGTCTTTGGAAGGATCTGATTCAACACAACAAATAACAGACAAAACATTTTCTCTCAATGTCTCATTAGTCTTACACCATATCATGTGTATTATGCAGTTATAACGTGGTGACAGGTTAAAGCCACCTGTGACACACACTAAGCGGTATGCACTCCATTTTACAACCAAGGCTGTTAGGCAGCACTTTAAAGATGTTAATTTATGTTATTACAATTTTATATATTTTCAACTGTGTTGTGTTGCCCCTAAGGCATGTACCTTTTAGTAAATAATGAATTAAATACTATGCCAAATGAACATAATGTGAACAAACAGTAACACTTAATTTAAACTTATTAACACTCTTTTGCATTCTCACAAGCAAACCATCTGGCCATGCTCTCTCCTCACACAAGGCAATCTCAGCCAAAACTGTTCTCCACTGTTGTCCCACAATGGTGGAACAAACTACCAGTTGCTACAAGAGCAAGGTCATCCATGTCTACCTCAACGAAGCTTTGGTAGACCCTCGGAGTACTTGCCTTCCTAACAAAGTTAACCTCCAGTAGGCATATCAGAGTAGCACTTTGTAGATTCTGGCCCAGAGGATGTGTCCTCATAGCCATTTGTCCTGCCCCTAGGTTCTGCCTGTTTGATACATAATGACTACATTCTATATTCCATTCTGTTGACAAGGAAACGTTCAATACTTTGGAAAAGTGAATCAGATACCGAGTTATCTGTGCCCACACAGATTAATTCCATTGGACAGGACACATTTTGTATTTAAAAAAATATATATGCTAAGATTACTGTCCCATTTCATTTTTCTTCTCTCCCGTCCTGATGACTTGGAATGGAGTAAATTCGACTCCAGTGTCACATGATTCTTGTGGCATTCCTGTGAACTGCAGGAATCCTGACAAACTGTCACCCTCTAAATCCACCTCCAACCACTGACATGAGTATTGTTAGGTGACAGCTGAGTTGTTTGTGGTCCTACCTGGCTCTTTACAGCCTCTGGCCACAACAGAGTCGAAGCCTGGAGGAGGCTTCTTTAAAGAGCCGTCATCGCGGGTGATCGTGTGTTCTTTACCCAGAGCCACCTCATTGAGGAACATCAATCCAAAGCCATGGGAAGTTGAAACTGCAAAGAAAAAGAACAAAAATGTTCATATCAAGTTGACTGCAAAACTATTTCTTCCATGTGAGTATGTGACTGCCCTATCTAAAGTCTTCAGAGCGATGCCATAGAAGACCTTTTTTCAGTTCGGAAGAACCATTTCCAATGTAAAGTACCTTTCTCATACATGCTACAAAATAAAGGTGCTTAAATGGTTCTTGAACAATCTTTGAATGGTTCCATGGAGAGTGACGGTTCTTCTACAGTACGGCATTGATGTTTTAGAGTGTAACACAGCAACATTTTCCACATTGGTTGACTACCTATTTGTTGACTACCTAAGGCAAAGAACCACAAAGACATGAGCTATACCTTATATGCTCTATGTACATGTACTACATGCATAAAGCAGATGGTTACCAGTTTCTGTATGTCTTCCATGACAGTAATTGTCAAAAATAAGCCTGGAGGCCATTTATTGATGTTGTAAAAAACGATCTAATAGAGACAGTTACATCAGGTGTGGTGTAAACATGTATCTGCAGGGCCTTATAGGAAGGTTTGGTAACATGACTAGTGTTTTTTCCATGTGCAGTAAAAAATAAACTTTAAATTGATACATTCTAATTTCTATGAAATACTGTAACGGTATGTGCCTTCTAAGACTGTGAACCGGTTTAAAAGTTTGTTAGATTTGCTTGATATATATTGTGTACAGTGTATGTTTTTTTCATGTATTTAATTTTTGACATTTGTTTTTTTTGTCATGCCCATAATTATTTGTTTAGAATATTCTTTTAAACCTCAGGGCATTGTTGTAAAGATTCTTCTCAATCGCCCTAAATACAGAATAAAGGATAGAAAAAGTACGGTGATGGAAAGTGTGATTAAGATTTGTTAACTGACCATAAGAGGCAGACTTGCAGTTTTCAGAGGCAAAGTAGATGCCTTTGCCCACACGACCTCCAGAGTGTGGCATGATCCGCAGACCCCCCTTCAAAATGGCTGCCACCACAGCCACGTTGGTGCCGTGCCAGAGCAGTCGTCGGTTCCCCAGCTGGTCATGCTGCTTGAAGCGATCCGCCTGTGAACATACAGACGTAAGATGCACAGTGATGCAGTGTAGATCAGGCAATGGTGCAGCCAACAATTCAGTTATTTAAAGGGGTTCTTCCGTCAAAAAACACTTTTAGTAGCTCTATTTACAATGTGGTGGGTCACAACAAGCAGTATATGCACGCAGCATTCCAAGACGTGAAATTCGACCCTCATGGTTTTACTGGTCATTGAAGGGTCGAGCTAACCAAAACGAGCGGATCAGAGCATGCTAAACCTATCCAAGTCACTAGGTCGTAAGCCCCGCCCAGAGCCATGTATGGCAAGCCCACATCCCAAAGGATTGGTGGACAGAAGCTAGGTGAGCAAAAGACAGCGAATTTGCCCAATCAGAAGTGCCTTATTGACACGTCATGGATATTCACCAGGCACACCGGAAAAGGCAGTCGTTCAACCACTAGACCTGTTATAGCTTACACAAAACAGCGTCAAACAAGAGATCTAGGACATAATTTTTCACAGAAATGACGTACAATGTGATCAACCATAGTGGCGACACAGAAATATGAATAAAAATAACGATGGAAGTTCCCCTTTAAAATCCTACCTACAGTGGCTGATTTTATCCACTGCCTTAAGCTGTGCCACCTGGTTAAATCAGCAAGTACATCAACTGCCCTGTTGTTATAATTGTTGTATGTAATAATAATAATAATAATAATAATAATAAGTAATTAATAGGGGGGTCTATAGCAATTGACTCAGTTCTGCAGCCAGCCCGTAGTGCATATCTATGGTACTGCAACTTTAGAACATTTAATTTTGGCCTTATCGTTTGGCCTAAAACGTTGCCGCTTGGTGCCACATTTTGAGCACGTGCAACCAAACTCTACCCTGGCCAATAGAAAAACACAATCCTCACCTCTTTTTCCCTGTTCACTTTCCATACATCCACAATCTTTAGCTTCCTGTGGCCTTCTGTAGCGTTCAGGTATTGTTTGATAACCTAAAAATAGATATAGAATAATTACACTGCTTTCAATCATTTCTACAGAGCATGAATGTATACTACAACGGTAGCAAACCATAAGAAATTTAGAATAAGTTCAAAATGTTTCCCAGTTAAACACACTTTGCGGTTTGGACATAAAGTCATAACAATGTGATTGTCTTTCTACTTCAAGTAGAGACCATAAAAATAACCATAAATGATCCTCTACAGCGGCTGTACAGAATCTAAAGGCTGGCCAGCCAAATGAGGCTCTTCATATTATTATATATGAAAATACAATTGACAAAGAATATACCATCTCACAATTAAAATCCTTGCTTAAAATGGTCCTTGATTTCTGATAGACACATTCATTCATTCCTACCTTAAAGTCCTCTGTATCGCTTCCTAATAAGCTGAGGTCGCACTTGAGGGACTGATAGTCCTTGTCCAAAGGATGAGGCACCATCTCCACCTCCTGAGGCTTCCCCGCCTCTGCCTGCAGACTTTGTGCCACTTCAATATCAGCCAGAACCTACAACAGGCAGCAGACAAACATACCAGAACCTATTACAGGCACCAGACGAACATTACAGAACATATTACAAGCACCACGCACACATTACAGATTATCTATTACATGTATATTGCAAAGATAACGGTTCTTGTTTTCTCTTACATTTGTACAGGACATGCACCAACTACTGTCTATGAATGGTTCCTATATTACACTAACAAGTCAGGGTGTGATACACAGATAGTTTAGAAAATGGTTGGATCTAATACGAAGCAGGGTTTTTTTTCCCTTTCTGAAGCCGGGATGTCCACCTCTGCTGATAAACAAAGGGCAGCAGAAAACAATCTTACCAAGAGCATCTCCTTCTTTTTCTCAATGATCTCGGCGTCACGGATGACGGGCGGCCTGCATCGGCCGAAGTTGTGTGGGATGATGGTAAAGAAGCGGGACGAGAGCTCCTCAAGACGCTTCTGGTTGGAGCCGCTCTTTACAGCTTCTTGAATTTCCTCGATGACCTCGAAGCCCTTTGCTATCTGGCTCTTACTCAGCTTGCCCAAAGGCATCTTCTTGATGTCTGTGTGGTTTCACATTTTACAACAGTTAGGTCTGGTCTAACTATTTATTACATTCGATTGGACGAGATGCATTCTAAGCCTCACTCGAAGTGAGGATATCCCACGGTATACCATGGGTGACTCTCCACAGTTGATAATCACTCTGCCGAAGATACAACGTAACCATTAAATATAGTGCATTTATAAACTATGGCAGACTTTAACAAGACACCTACGTCTGCAGAACAGCAGCTGTGCATTAGGCCTACTTCTCAACGTGTAGGACACAGGAGACTGGAGCGAACTGAAATACCATGAAATAAAACTTTAAAACGAACGTTAAAATTGTGTCTATACGCTAATTGTGTTGGCAATCGAACTGTGGTATAAAAGCAATATAATACTCGCCTTCGTGCCTGCAGCCGAACCACATCCGTGAGGATATCCACGAGCACCCTCACTGTCACTCGTGTTATATTGCTTTAATATAACGCTGTCAGCTGTGCTTAAGAAGGATTTTTGTCTAATTGTTTAGACTAGGGTTAGCTAGCCTAGCAATCAGCTCTGGATTGTAATAGGCAAGAACAGAGGAAAAATAGGTCTGCTCGCTAATGAAAAAATCAATGATTACTCACAATAATTATTTTTTTGATCGATACTGTAATCACAATTATTCAACACAAATTGTTAACTTTAGAAAGATGTAAGTCTAAAAAAGTTTTTTCAACCTATAATTTCCTTAGACTTTAATGCTTTCTGACCATTTCCCCCTGAATTTGTATCTTTTTTGTACATGTGTTATTCAGTGAACAACTTAGAATAGAATAGATAGCCTTAGTCTAAACCATAGACTGTGGTCTAAACCTATTTGCAACAACTTAAGTTTTGCATTATTACGCTGACCAATAAGGAGATAAACTAAACTAATCTCACTGTAGACATGGTAGAATATACCAATTTATAGACTAAAATATATTTTTGATGGATAAGTTCGGGATTTTTAAAAAACATCCTGATCTATGCTAGTGTATCGGATTTTTTAGACTGGTAGGAACGTTGAAGTGGCTGCAACAGCACAAAATTTCATTTGCGCAGTCCAGAAGATTAAAGATTTTCATAGTCAACATGGATAAGCAGAAGTTGCTGTGATCGGAAGCTCACACACGTTAATAATGTGCATTATTTAATGCAATGCACTGTAAAAAATAAATGCATTGTACTGGAGTGCTTAACAAATGAGATGATGGCATTTAGGTAAAATTCAAAACACATGCCACCTGACTGTGACAATTTCATGTTTGATATTGTAGCACTGACTATAGCAACTTAAACGAATGGAGATGGAGGCAGCGATAGATATTTCTGAAGTCCCAGTGTACAGGCTATCAAAAGGGCAGTATACAGGCTAAGTGTGCAGGCTAAAAGAAGGGCAGTAGACGGTGTCCCGTTACTCAAAACAACAAACCACTACAGATTAAAAAAAAAAAAAAAATTAAAAAAGGAAATAGCCAAGCTGGATTGCCCGTAGCCTTTACCGCACCATTTGTTTTCTATGCCAACTTTCGTGAACTATTGCGAGACTCCATGACCAGCCATTGTTTAAAAAAATGGAACACTGGCATGATTGTCGCAACTCTCTTCGCATTCTTTCTATGGCTCTGCCCTATCTAATCCTTTAATGATTACCACCATGACACCTCGCCCCAATCAACATCAGCAGGAAACAACACTTGTGCGCACAGGCACACCTACACACAGCCACACACATTCACACAGACAGAGAGGGAGGGAGAACAAAAGGGAACATAGGACACAGTAAAGTAAAAGGTGGGCGGACTAGGCACTACAATATCTTATTAAAGAGTTTTGAAGACAGCCTAGCATGACACTATGGGGTTAATGTAATTAGTTTAAGCAAGTTAGTGTTGCAACATCTGCTTTGCAATCAGTGGTGATTATTTTACAACGTATTTAACTGGTAACTCTTAATCAATTCAACTGCCATCACAAGGGCAATGTAAATCCCAGAAGAAAACATGAATTGTTAGAATTGTCCTAACTTTGTCTTTCAGAAAGAAATAAGATCTCATACTAGGCAGATGTTTATCTCTTTGTCGTAGCGGGTTTTAGGACAGAGGGTTTTAGGACAAGCTGGTTTTTGGACATCTGACCTTTGTCTTATGCTTTCTACATTAAACTCCTTAAGAAAAAAACCTTACTTTTTTTTCTTCCAACAAGGTTTTAGAAGAAAGAGATCAGATGTAATATCTTATTTATTTCTGACAAAGATAAAGACTGTTTTAAAGGTCAACTTCTATCGTTATTTTTATTCATATTGCTGTGTCGCCACTATGGTTGAATGCATTGTGCGTCATTTCTGTGAAAAATTATGGCCTGGTTCTCTTGCTTGACGCCGTTTTCTGTAAGCTAGAACAGGTCTAGTGGTTGGCTTTTCCGGTGTCCCTCGTGAATATCCATGACGTGTCAATAAGGCACCTCTGATTGGGCAAATTCGCTGTCTTTCGCTCACCTAGCTTCTGTCCACTGTTCTTCCTCTCGGATGTGGGCGTGCCATAAATGGATCTGGGTGGGGCTTACGACCTAGTGATGTAGATAGGTTTAGCCTGCTCTGGTCCGCTCGTTCTGGTTAGCTCGACCCTTCAATGACCAGTAAAACTATGAGGGTCGAATTTCAGGTCTTGGAGTGCTGCGTGCATATACTGCTTGTTGTGACCCACCACATTGTAAATAGAGCTACTCAAAGTGGTTTTTAGCGGAAGGAGCCCTTTAAGAAGTAATATTTTCCTTTGGGATACCATGGCATGACAGTTCATGCTAAAATGATGCAAAGGGGTCCTACCCAGATTCATGGCTTCCATGGCTTCTTGGAACATCTGCTTGCTGAAGATGAGCTCAATCAGCTTTTGTGTAGAGAGATCCAGTGTGGAGGGGAGGACATTGTTTGATGCTTTAGGTTTAGGTGCATCAACAGTATCCACCTGTAAAATGTACATGAATGAATCAAATTGTAATATTTCTATGTTACAGTATAGTTATCATAAATGATAATACTGTTGTCACAAACTTTTCTTTAGCATGCATGGTGACATAGCGTACAATTAAAAAAAAAAAAAACTGCGCTCTACCGGGACTGCGAAAGGTGAACCGTGATGTAGTGGGAGATCACTGTATCCTAGATCTCACCAGGTCCAGCCCCTACTGCTATGGCAAAACGACCCAGCATTCCTACCTTCACCTCCGCATCCTCGTCCCCATCCACCTCAATCAGGGTGTACTTCCCCGCATGACTGACGAAATCCTGGCGATCACTCCAGTGGTTCTTAGTCTTATCTTTGAACTTCTTCTCAAATTCTTTTATTGCCATATCCACACTTTTAAAGGGTCCAAATAGCTTGGTAGAGCCCGATTCCCCCTTAAAAGAAGCAGGACAACAGGCCTTAGTGTTGGGGACCTCACATTCTCTTTAAGTAATTCTTCTAAAGGCTTTTTTATTTGTCCCCAGTCTACCAACTACAGCAGGGTACTCCAGAAAGCAGATTTCAGGTTATGTTCAGACTGCAGGGCTTAATGCTCATTTTGGATTTTTTTGTGAAATCTGATTTTTTTTTGTGAGGTTGTTCACATTTTCAACTAAATACAACTTGTATGTGATCTCCAGTGTGAACTTTAAATGCTACAAAAGTGTCCCGCATGTGCACTGGAAGACACGATGACATCACATGCAGCAAGCGTGCTCAGTGTTTACAGAAGTAAACATGGACGCTAGCAGTGAGTATCTGGCAATCTGTCCTACTGAAGCCAGCACATGTACAACATATTTGTTTTAAGGATGAGATTAAGGAGAAGAGCAAGGTTTTTGGCCATGACATTTTGTAGGGCAGTGGCAGCAACGTCCATACAGAGGAATGTGTGGGTGCAGAGTCACATCCAAGAGTGGTGGGATTGTCATGTGTGTAGGTCAGATGACCTGGCCGTTCAGACTGAAGTTGCATGTCAAAAGATCGGATATGTATTGTTTTAGGACCACATATCCAAGTGGCCTGAGTAGCATTGGAAAAAAATCAGATTTGTGTCATTCAGACTGTCATTAAAAGATGAGATACAGGTCGCATGGGGCAAAAAAAGAATTTAGGTCACTTCAGGCTGCAGTCTGAACATAGCCTATATAGTTATCTGGATGTAAAGGGGTCTTACAGGTTTATTCTCCTGGTAAAATTCTCCCAGTAAAACAGAAACATGGGGCTCTACTATTAGGAGGTTTACCACTAGCTTTTAGTTAAATGATCTGGGTCAATTTGTAAATCCTGTGCTTAAAATACCCCCCAGGAAAAAAAGTACTGCAACTTACCACTCTTCCCCATCGTGTCCAGCAATAGTATGATTTTCCTGAGGTAAGGACTTGAATGACATAGAATTTGTTGTTGTTATTGCCAATATTGGTCTGATTGAGCATGCAGTCATAGTCTTCATGTACCTGTACAGGAGAAGGTGAAACAGATATTTAATATTAATTAATAATTCAATATGTAAAAATACAACCTGTGCCTTTTAAGACTCATCACTAGTCTGTCAATACTCAAGACAGGGCTTGCTCTGTTTACTGAAATTTAACAAAACTAAAGACAGAATGTGGATTATAGACAAATGTCTGAATAAAACATTTGAGATGAACATCAACCCTGATAATTCTACACGAAGGCTTTATGTGCACTGGGACTTTAATTGTCATATTAGGAACAAAACAAGAGAGAGCTGAAAGGCTGTGGATTGGCAGGAATCCCCATGTTGGAATTAAGATGTTGGAATAGTATGCAGAAGATTTAGGGCAAACCAGATCTTAAATCACTAAAGAAAAACAACAGTTGTTTAAAAGAATCTATACAGAAATCATAAAACAAAATATTGTGGGACTCAAGTTTATGAATGAATGTGGGCCTACACAGTCAGAAGCACACTAACCTCGGCTGATATGTCACAGTGGCTATCGGTCTTCCTGTGGCCTTTGCTCTGTGCAGGGGCTGACTTCAAGGCCTCTTTGGCGGTCTGGAAGGCATCCTTCGCAGGCTCTGGCTCCTCCTTAATCTTCTTTCCCCCAGCCTTGGAGGATGAGGCTGCTCTTCTCTTTGGCGGCATATTTCTGTTTTTGGCAGAAACTACATTGATATAATAGCGCCCATAAGGAGGTGACATGTTGTGGCACTGCCATTGTATTGGTGTCAGCTACAGGGGTGAATGCAGGCAGATATGGCTGTGCAGTAGGTACACTGGTAAACATTTTCATTCCCAATGCCTGAGGTGAATGCTCTATTGACTGGGGAAGCAAGTTGCCTTTTAGCTTACCAAACATCTCTCTACCACAATAGAGGGCAGGTACAGGGCTGACCTGCGCAGACACAGTCAACACACAACACTATGGACCTTGTGTGCTCTCTTTATGTAACATGTATGGGTGTGTACCTGCATCTATGTGTTTTGAGAACATAATTTACATGTAGAATTAGTATTGTTAGTAACAGTAGCAGTAGCTATGTGTCAATATTGTCAATCAAAATTTGTCGTGCCATAGGTCATTCACGCCATGTGCCTGCAAAAAAGTTAAATGAAGTGCTGCCACCCATAAACTTGTTCAGGCTCTCAGCCTTGCACTATGTCAACTATGTGAAGGTGTTGGCTTGTCAGACTGAATAGAAGTCTTTCAGCAGACTGATCCTTACTTATGCTTGAATAATAGTAACTCATTTTTGTTTGTCTACGATTACATAATTTCCTACCTAGGTAGACATAATGTGACAGTACAGCGTTTACCTTTTTAGCTAAATAATTGTTTATTTTCACGGGTCAATCTGGGCTGGATGATGGTTCTTGGACTGCAAGGACGGGGCAGATTTCCAGTAATATGAATCGACCGGTCACTGGGCTAGTTGGGACGTGCCCGGTATGATGTCATGGCATACGAAAGGCACTGACAGCAGGCTACAGGCAAACTGCGCTAAAAACAGTTCTTACAGTGCGGTTTTCTATAACTTATTGATATGAATACAGGCAGGACTAAAACTGCCATGCTATCGTTCGTATTGTTTGCAAGGTATGATTGTCCTAGCTCTTTAAGACATTAGCTACCTCGTATTGCTCCCACGTCTTATGGTTACACGGGACACAGTAATGTATACAGTACAGATCGAAAAGTTGTAAGCTGTAGTAGCAGGCTGCACATAATTCATGTGCTGAAATGTGCACTTACCTTTAGAGACGTATGATTATTTTCGAAGACTGTTATGGCGGATGCGCTGAATATCGTGTAGTTCAACAGAGCTGTATTTTAGAAACTTACTTCCGGTCTTCTGATTTGACATTTATTTGCCTATGAGTCTTTATGTCCACAGTCTATCCAATCAAAAGCCACAGAGTCTGACAATCACGCCTTCATTTGCATATCGCACATGTCTACTGGAAACCAGACTGAAAGTACAGCTCACCACTATACATGTATCAATACTTTCTGTGAAGAGTCCTCGCGGGATTTTATGGGTTGCTTGGGTTATAGATAAAATAACCTTTATTCTCATAACGAGGAAATTCCGTGTTACGTCAATAGGCCTTGGTATTGTTGGAAACTGTAGCATTTGGTCTATTCAGTGCTGTAAAGTTATGTGTCAGCAACAAGAAGGGACCCCCCCCCGGCAGTGGCACACACACACACACGCACACGTTAAAAGGTGCAAAATTTAACAAATTTAACAATAACGGACTTGTGACTGGAGGGTCACAGGTACACCAGTGTGTGTGTCTGTCTGTCTGTCTGTGACCGCAAGGTTGCATGTTTGAGTCCACCAACTGCCAAAAGTGCTTTCACTGTAGCCCCTGAGGTCTTTTGGGTACAGCGTCTTTGGGGCCAGTACCCCACATTATGTCTTCTATTGGTGTGGTACTCAGATTGGTGAGAGAAGTGTGTCATTGTCTGGTTTGGACACTGACTGATGCCATCCAGACCCTCAGCCCTCACCTTGATCTTCTGAAGCTCATTCCTCATATAGATTGTTTCTTAGCAATGATTCTGTTGAGCTTTTATCAGTCTGTGTTTACGTATTGGGTTCAGTAGTAAATACCTAGCCTACCAAATAAAGCCAACAATCATATCTCTGCCTATTCCATAGTTTCATAGAACCATGGTTGAATAGAGATGGACAGATCATGTAGACAAATGACAGATTGACCTTGAGCCAGGTTTGCATAACAGGTTTTTCAACTAGCTACCGGCCAACAAGAACAAACACGGACTTATGGTCCACACTGACCCACCTGGTGGTGATTGTTTGGGCAGTGTTTAAGCATTTCGATTTATTGTAGCCCCATACGCTTGATGTGTTGACCAAATTTGTCATTGCTCTTACCTGCATCAGAGGGTTCTCTCTCTCAGACATGTTTGTTATTGTGGGAAAGACTTGTAAGGTTGTACTATATCTGCTACCAATTTGCCAGCAATTTGCATTTACTGCAAATGCAGACAGGTTATTTTGCATTGAACACTTGGCTTTTTCATCTAACTCGTCATGACAGACTCACACAAAAGGAATGTTCAATTTGGTGTCAAAATTAAATACATTCTGGAATACATTATGAATTGATAAAGGATAGATTTATAGTTGTACGCTTTGCTCTGGTTTCACACCCCAAAATTCAAAGTCCAGTTGTTTTTTGGAATGGACACGGCATGTGACTCTGATCACAAGGACCAAAGTCACATGCCTTGTCTGTTCCTATGGACAACTGGACTTTAAATTTGCTATAGTTAACTAGTGAGGTGTTCGTGTTTAGAGAAGCTGGCTTAAATTACCAGTGGTTGACACAGTTGTCCTACTAAATGCAAATATATCAAATAATCTAACCACATGAAACCAAACCAGTATTATTGAAGATTTCATTTTCTTTCAGGATTGTAAAAAATGTCTAGCCAAAGTTATTGTTAGTTGAGAGTGTATATGCCCACTAGGGGGAGCTCCTGCATTAAAGGTCAGTGTGCTCAGTGACTTCTCTGAAAGGTATGTTTCAATGCTGTGGATGTCAAGGCGATTAGGCTGAGTGCAATCTTGAAGTGCAGGGTGTGACCTACCCTTGGCCTTAACCAATGTGATCTGGTCACCGAGGCTGTAGTGGTTGGACAGCTTGGCAGATGGCAAAACATTATAAAGTCAAATGGATGAACTCTTGAAATACAGTCAACATTTTACTAAACAAAAAGAACACAAGCACTTGCAGTGTCTTGGCTCCAACACATATTTGAGGTGGGCTTTACCAACTCCACCCTCTAATCATTAACTTACTCTGATGTTTCCATGGCAGTCTGGTGTGGCTTGTATAAAATCTCAGGCTGTTAAGTGACTGAAAATGTCACCACTTGCATTTAGAGTTTTGAAGGAGACTCATGGATTCCCCCTCCAGTAATTAAATGCCCCAGGTTTGCTATTAACCTGCAGTGAGAGGCACTTAAGTGTAAAATATAACAGAAGGAAATACTGCCTTTACCAACAGAGGGTGCACTTTTCAAGCCAGTAATTTATACATTTTAAGTTTTAAGTAGTCAGACATCAGTAAACAGTGACCTAAGTTAGACCCCAACCCAGAGACCAAGAAGGTAATCTTGGAAAAAAAAGACTGAAGCAACAATCCAAACTTTTTTGTCATATTTATAAAAAACACATTTTATTTACATAAATTACAAGAAAGCACAAACTGGTTTCACCAAAATCTACATTTCAAAACATCTTTTATATTGTACACTGAACAGATTGACTACAATTTACTCCATGTTTCAAATAATCATCAACCTTTTTTGATAAAAAGAAAGGGGTATACAGATCTTTTTAATTGGCATCTCATTCATCATATCTACTAGTCAGAGAAAAAGAAAAAAAAAACAGAATTGGGACATTGTACTCACAACACGCTGAGAACAACATAATCAGGATGGTCTTCAGTCTAAGCCTCAATACTTGTGTAACACCAGATTTCTTGACTAGCAGTTAAATAACTGTATACACCATGCCGGGCAGTGGAACATGGCTTTGGCTTCTACAGTGAAGATGTTGTGGAGTCCACCACCTCTCGGCCATTGCACACTGTTGGAACAATGTTGGCTGCTGAGGCTGAGCAGTTGAGAGGGCGCACATCCATGATGCGAAAGAAAACAGAAGAACAGAGGAGAAGAAAACACTTTCAGTCTTGCGAGTGTGAAGGTCTATGATAAAGATTCAGTAAAAACAACAACACTGCAAAAGAACAACTATGAACCATTACATGAAGTGGTCATGGTAATGTTGGTCCTGGTAAACCTGGTAGAAGACATGCTTTAAACAGCAGGGCTCCCGCTTGATGGCAGAGTGAGTTGAGAGTGAGGCTCGGAATGTTTGACGCTGGTGGAAAATGGTTGAAGACTGGCTGTGACAATAGATCCTATCGAATGAACCAATAATTTTCTGTCATATAGGGAGTTTTTACGACTTTAAATAGTCATTCAATCCAAGATTATTAGAGATATCACTCAGGACCATAGCGATTTTAAGCAAA
Source organism: Setipinna tenuifilis (assembly GCA_030347295.1). NCBI lineage: Eukaryota > Metazoa > Chordata > Actinopteri > Clupeiformes > Engraulidae > Setipinna > Setipinna tenuifilis. The sequence goes on along the minus strand of CM059267.1, from coordinate 31,758,129 downwards.
GATGGCAGGAAATTAAAGTTAGATTTTGAGGTAAATGCAATTTGATTATGATGATGATGATGATGATGACAATCATGATGATAATGATAAGGGTGAGGATGATAAAAGGATGATCCTGGTGGGTGTGACTGATGATGTATTTAATATTTCACAGTATTTTAATGTTCACAACAATAATGGTGAAGATGGTATCAATGACTGCTGTGCTATGACTAATTAAGCCTCTACCTTGTGAGAAGCTGGACCCGGGTCCTGTGGTCACACTAAAGCGGGTGGTGGCCACTCTGAGCGTGGTGATGTTCTTCTGTGGCTGGAACAGGATGATGTGGATCTTGGGGGCAAAGAGGCAGCCCAGCACTACAGAACCGCTTAAACTCACGGAGATGCACATAGTGGTGGTCTGGACCTACGGGGTACAAACACAGTGGGGCAGAGCTCAACTTAGTGCCCCTGATACACTCCGTAAAGGGCTCCACACAGTGGCTTTAACGATGTGCGGCACACGTTCGAAATTGACAATGTGCACAGTGAACATTATAGTATTTCATCTGCTGCCGTTATGATAAACAATGGATTTCAATGACTGGTACCAACAAAAATTGACTCGGATCATAATCAACACGCTCTCTTGATTAACATGAACATGGAAGTAAAGGGCTGGCACACAGAGTTATAAGACAGATGCTGGCAGTGTCAAAAAAGGCACAATTAATTTTCAAAAATGGCACATTTAGACCCATATTCTGTTAATTTATTTCAAATCTAATCATTAACATTAATATTTCCCATCTGGCAGTGTGTTTCTCAGCAAGTCTTTTTCTATTTCTTCTTCTTCTCCCACCATATCGGTGTTCTACAACAAACTGAACTATAGCAGCCCACCCACTCTTTCACACTAAAGACATCCTGTGTGATCTATAGGACACTAGGACCTAACTGATTCCCAATCACAAGCATTTCTTGTTTTGCTCTTTAAACTGTGCTTTTATCGTTAGTGTCACAAACAGCACTTGAAGTTGGTGATTTATCCAATCTGACGTAAAGCCACAAGACAAAGTTACTGCAAATAACAGCTTAAGGATTTACGTCATTACATTATGTTGCACCTGCCAACTATTACACGGGTAAGGGGCCTGGCGTGCAAAAGCTCCTTCAATTAAAACTGTCCAACAGTAAAGACTGTTAAGTATCTTTACAAAGAGGAATTTTGATGTGACAAAGAAGGGGCATTTTCATTTGCTCAGGCTGTGTGTGTAGCGCTTTAAAGCCTCCTTGGTGAACCTGAAGAACTCATTCTAGTTCACAGTGACAAGGTCAGCAGCCGTGACTGTTTAGCTTTGTGACAAGAATGTCTCACACTAAAATCATGTTTTGAAACCATGGATTTTTTTTGCTTCTTTTGCCTAAAATAGATCTTTTGGCCAGCTCTAAGAGAAGACCATTGCATAAGAATACACACATAAGTGCTTTTAATAATGCAAAGAATGTTTCCAAAAAGGGAAGATGCGCAAATGATTTTGTCTAGCTTTCCAGTAAGGGTTATGACTTCCTTGTCAAGGACCAAATACTGGCCAGAAGCTGCACTCTTTAAGTGGAGCTGCTGCTGGGATTGCCAGTGCTTTTTAGCTTGGCATGACGCATGCAGAGACCTTGTTCAGAATGCCTCTCGGTTGGCATGGCGCAGGAATGCAATCTCGTCTTCAGCTATACTCTGGCAACTGTTGTGCCCACTTTGATCTACTTTGAATATTTTGCCATGTTTGTTCCATTTGCATGTCACGAGAACATTCATAAATATTTATATAAAGAGTCGAGGGCATCTGGATGGTTACATGGGTTCATATGGAGCATGTAAAGGCCTCTGTGTTGCTGCTGCTGCCTGGTGTTTGTTCCACTGTCTCCTTCTTTCCTTAGGGGTGTTTCTTGTACACCCACCTTCTGTGACTATAAGTACTCTGACACCAGTGCGTTTGACAGCGAGTGTCAATCAAACTAAGTTGAGTTATGTCAAATGATGGAATTAGTAATTTAGTTCCTCAAGGCAGCACAACACAATTCAGACAGTGACTTTCAAAACACATTAAGCAGTCGACGGTGATGAGTCAAATGTCAGTTACTGAAATACCTTAAACTCAGGGCAAAATCAGACAATGTAAGACAAGGAAATTATTCAGTTTTTTTTTTACAAGAGGGGGAAAAAACAGCCAGTCATCAAGTGACTCAGTGCGCAGCCTCAATGGTGCTACACTCTTTGCAATTCAGTTTTCATCCTTAAAGACACTCTGGAGTCGCATATATATGAGATATTAAATATGAAAAACAGTCCTTGACTTCCATCAATATTCATTTCATTTGTCAAAGCAGTTGGTTCCTTTAAGAAGTGAGATATATGTCACCACTCTTAGTGGAAGAATTCATCCTTTATCTTTTTTGTTCATAATAATTATTCTACAGGGCTTAAGTATTGTGTTTTAAAATCCATTGCATACAAAAGATTTGTAGAAGAAGAAAGTGGTTAATGTGCCCTTGTTTGCCTGATGAAGACTGTAAGATCAAAATGTTTTCTCGAAAAATATAGTCTTTTAAAAACAGTGTGCAAATCTTTTCTCCTTTCACTTCGGTATGTTTTTTTTTAATTTGGCACCTGCTGAAATACTTTTGCATGTGTGCACCCCACACCACGCGTAGTCACTAATGTCTCCTTGTTTGACAGATCAATGGAGTATACTACAAAAGGTGGTTAAGTGCCAAGTGATCTATTTAACCCAAGAGGTAGTCGTAATGAACCTCAGGGGGGAAGAGCCCATTGGCATTTGTTTAGTTTTGAGAATGAAGCCTTGGGCAACTCTGTTATGGGTTAACTAAACCAGGTTTATCACTTCACAACTTTGTAGCATAGCTCACTGATAACACTGATTATTCCTGTTGTATTTAGCATTCTTTTTCTTCAAATGCAGGATTTGTAGGCCGGCCTAATGCTGCTCAGGGACACCTTGGTCCCAGTACACAGGGCACAGCTGGAGCTCAGGCCCACTTCTTTACACTCCAGTCCACACAGCCCTATGTGGGAGCACTGAAGAACATCTTGTGCACACGCACTCACACATGCACGCAGGCACGCACACCTCATCACATGCCTACGCTCGACCTCCGCCTCCAGATGCGACCTATGGGATCAAAGTCTCTCTCACCCTCTCTCATTTGCTCCATCTCCTTCCTTCATATTTTGGCACTTTCCTTTTCCCTTTCCTTTCTTTATTTCCCCCTTCCCCCTCCAGTTGTAATATCACAGTCGGCATTAGGATTGTCAGTATTCATGAGGCACAGTGGCATGGCTTGAAGGGTTCATTATCAGATGCCATGTTTTGGCAGGCTATGATAGTGTGCCTGAGTTCTATAGCTGATTGTGCCTCCATGACCTGCTGCATGTCCTCTGGTCATTTTCTCAGACACACTCCCCCCACGGGCTACAGAGCCCTACCAGCCCCCCCCCCCCCCTGCCCACTGACCTGCCCCAATTCAGACATTCACATTCACACATATCTATTTATGCATCCACACAGGGAAATACGCTACTCTATACTCTCTCATTTTCTTACACACACACACACACACACACCATCCATCCATCCATCCATCCATCCATCCATCCATACATCCATACATCCATACAAACATACATATAATGTCTGCATTTGGGGGATTTGGATTTAGACATCCTGGCTGCTAAAAGTGTAAAAAAATAGATAATGCAAACAAATGTAACCAATGTGGTCATATGTGGTTTATGTAGTAAGGAGTATGTAATTGATAGTTTAAATATACTGAATTCCTTTAGGGTCTTGTATAACTGTACAAAAACACATTTTGTTCTTCCCTGGACAACATTACACGAATGGAAGTGCCCATGAAATAACCATTTTCAAAGACGCCCTAGTCAAAATTGTGCCGCCCCACTCATATAATCCAGCCATTTACTCAGATATCTCTCCTGTTCTTTTGTTCTGCACAGAAACACATTTTCCAGCCACATAAAAAGCGAGCTACTCCTTTCATCAGGACTAAGACAGCCCATCAAAGGGATGTCTACACCTGTCATCTCAATCTGCAGGTATACCACACAGAAATATTCAATAAGGCAAACTCTCCATTTTTTACATCATATTCCATGTGGATACTGCAAAATATGGTGAGGATGTATTTCAAGCGATGTATTATTAAAAGCAATATATTATTTAAACTACAGACATGTTTTTGCAGTATTGTTCCTTCATTTGATTTGGGAAGAGCAGTTTTGCTATTCACTCCCTGCTAGAAACTAAACAAGCTAATAAATATACTGCATTATTATCTAGCCCCATGGCAACCTTTTAATAAGCACAGTTATGTTAGAAAAGCTTTGTTGGGAACACAAAAACAACCATAGCAAAGACATGCTGTCCTATCAGCCAGGCACAAGCTGCCATCAGCTTCCCTCTGAAAAGCCTGGATAAAAATCCCTTGTTAAACATGTTCCCATGCAACCGTCACTCACACAGTTAATTTCAGTGAGAGCTGGCAACTTACACTATCTGTCTAACTGTCAGTCAAGAGGACCGCGAGGATATAAATAAATCCTGCTATTTAAACCAAGATAAAAACGACATACACTCTAGGGCTGTGCTTAAAATATCGATATCGAGATATATCATGGCATACTTCTGTATCGCCCTGAATTCAAACTGAAATTTTAAAAAATGAATAGTATTTAAGATCTTTGGGGCCTTAATTGAAGTATTACCATGTTACGCAATTCTTAAGGTTTTGACTGTCATTTAGAATTAGAAAAGGCATTACAGAGAATTCTGTTTTGAACATGGCCATTACTCAGAATCTACATGTGTACTTATCATGCTACGTATCATTTATTAGGTTGCAAATACCCAGTCCTAATACACTCACCGTGTACTGGCTGGCAGAAAAGGCTGGATTGACACCAAAGGGCATTTTGGATGTCTCATGGATGTTTTCAACAAAGACATGAAATGCAATTTTTTATGTTGTGATATTAGTTTCTGCACATTCTGGTGGTCTACAGTTGTGACTTAAAGAAAGATCACATCATATGACATTTATGACAAAATAATGTAGGAAACACCAAAAAAAAAACCAAAGGGTTGAGTTACTTTTTTTTAAGTGTTCAAATTAACAGTTTTTTTACTGTAATATCCTATATAAGTTTTAATAAAAATGTGATTTTTTTGCCATTTTTCTAAAAGTTAGCTGAGTATTTTTGTTTATATTATGGTATTTTATATCACTGCACGTTGCTGCTAAATACTATAACTGTAAGTGTTACTGTAACTTCTTCTTGGCACTGCAAATCTTGCTATTTATGGCAAGGTAAAAAAAATCCACTCACCCTGTAGTCACTGGCAGTAACGTAGAAGATGGGCTGGAAAGCCAGCCAGATGATGCAGGTGGTGTACATGGTGAAGCCGATGAACTTAGCCTCGTTGAAGTTCTCGGGGCACTTGCGCGTCTTGAAGGCGTAGACAGTGCACAGGCCGATGAGCACGCAGTTGTAGGTGAGCGACACAAGCATGCTGGCATCCTTGCTGCTGCACTTGAGCGTGACCACGTCGCGCCGCTCGGGGCTCACCTCCTTCCTGACGCCCGGCGCCTCCACCAGCAGCCAGCACACGGCCACCAGCAGCTGGCAGGAGATGAGCGCCGCACAGATGGCCACCTGCGAACTGGGGCTGATGAACCGCGGACGCTGAGCCCCGGCGCCCTTCACTCCGTTAAAGATGCGCGAGATCCGGTTGGTCTTGGTGAGCAGGGCCGAGTAGCAGACGGCGAAGGAGGTGCCCAGACCCAGACGCCGCAGCGTGCACACGGCCGACGAGGGCTTGGCGATGTAGATGAAGGTCATGCAGTAACACATGAGCACGCCCAGGAGCAGTATATAGGAGAGCTCACGCCCTGATGCCTTCACCACCGGTGTGTCGTTGTGCTTGACGAACAGCCCGATCACGAACAGCGTGCACACCATGCCCAGGCAGGCAATGGTGACGGGCCCCACGGCCCACGCATCCTCCCAGCGGATGTACTCCTCAGGCAGGTCGTAGCAGCCCGACAGGTTGGCCAGGGGCCACTGGCCGAAGCCGCAGTCCTGGCAGGTAAATTCGTCCCGCAGGTACTGGTATGGCTGGCAGGGAATGCAGATCCAGCAGCACACGTCGCCCGGCTGCATGCTCTTGATCTCGTTCTTGCGGCAGGGGTCGCTGCACTGGGACGTGGGGATTGTGGGGTTCTCCCAGGGGATGCGGCTGGTGTTGAGGGTCAGGCTCTGGGCCCAGTAGCCCACCTTGTGGTACGCGTACTTGCCGTTCTCCTTGTGGTAGTGGAAGATATTGTAGCGGCCCAAGCTGTCGCCGAAAGTATCAAAGCGAACAACGTGATCACGGTCTGCTGGTCGGAAGGGAGCTGTGTGTAGTAGACAGGAGATTCTTAGGGGGTCAGTAAAACAAAATTCAGGCTAACCCTGCTCATTCTATATATTCTGTGTTTTTCTGAGTTACTGTTTTTACTCATAAAATATTTTGATCTAAAACAACATTAAATATATATATATATAAATATATAAATATTTTCATGTTAATCACTGTTTGACTATTGGCTTTCAAAAGTTCAAAAGTTAGAATTCACCCGATGAGGTTAGACAAGTTCCCTTGTGTACACTCAGTGCTACACCAGCTAAGCATCCACGAAGAACCACTGAAAACAAAGTGCTCCTTAGTGTGTGAAAAAGATTTAGGCTGAATTGATTAACAAAAATGTAATTGTGCTAATTGTGTCTTTGCCCACATCCATTTCAGCTTCAGATAGGTGCAAGATCAGGGTGAGGGCCTCACTATGAGTTCATGGAGCATGAAACTCCCTGGAGGCTGCATCTCCAAAGCGCAGCTATTTGAGACACACGGCTGGAGCAAGACTGCAGGTCAGAGGACCAGCGAGTGTCTCCCACACCAGAATGGACAGGTCTTACAGAGACCAGCAGGTAACAAAAAATGCTAGTGCTGCTTCAAACCATAAATCCAAGCCCCACATTGGTAAAGTGTGGGGCGGGGGTGTTGGCCCACTTATGATAACACTGAAGGCTTTAGACAAAAGCCACAGAACACGGGGAGACGACACAAAAGACGACATCCATAATTCACACCGGTGGTTTCCTAGCGGATGACATGTGACAAGGCTGTGCTCGTTCCTGTTAAATGCCTCACTGTTGTCTCTGACAGTGATACTAATGTTTTGGGGGCCAAATCCTTTTTCCCAGCCTTGAGTGTGACAAGGCTGCTTGAAAGCATGACGCTGATAATTATGGTTAGAACACAACATTATCAAGCCAAGCTATTTAAAAACAACCTAATGCAATCCTGAATTTCTTACAGCTGTTTGTGTGGAGTTCTCACTGGATATTATTTAATTTGTCAGCTCGCTGAGGGACCATTGAGGGAGGAATTAGAGGCTTTTACACACCATGATCAATTTTGTACAGTGGTGCAGTCATCAAACGGATAGAAATGCTGTACGATAATCCTGATAATCTGGACAACAACCTCGTATTAAAATATGCAATGCACCAATTTAGCATTTAAAAATGGCATGTATTAACAAATATAGTTGTAACATCTAGACACACTGCGTCTTGTATGCTCCATAAAGATTGTATCAACATCGATACAAAACAGTATCAAGACTCAGTTCCTTGTAGGTGCTCGGTTCCTTGCAGTGAGCAATGCTGATAGGTCTAAGTGGTACACCTTCCTGAACAGCAATGGTAGAAATACTATCTGACTTGATTTTGCTATGAGTATGTGTGTAATATACAGTATATTGACTGTGCTGTGCCCACTCTTGACCTATAGATCTATAGCAACTTGTCCTCCTCCGAACCACTTGCCTCTACATCATGCCTTCATGGTCTAATCAAAAGACAAGCAGTTAGTTATGAAATATGGAAGTATATTTGTACCTCATCATTTTGACACTGAAACCTTCAATAGACTACATCATATTTGAAATGCCCTTTCAATATTTCATAACACAACAATTGAAAACTGTAGAAATGAACACTTCCCAACTGATCGTTGTGTGTGATATTAGGCTCGTTTAAAATGACTGGCTGGATCAGTGGCTGGCTTAAAGCAATGCCTTCTGGACTTAAAAAGTGATGTTTTTGGATAATCTCGTCCGAACGTAACCATACCCACCGATGTGGTACGGGGATGTTTGGGCGAGATTGGCAAAAAATGCCACTATTTCAAGTCCAGAATGCATAGCCTGCCACTAGGTCAGCCAGTTGTTTCAAACAAGCCCATTTATTTGAGGTCACCTGGTCATACAATACAAGAACATGTGAGACCACAAGTTAATTCGGTATACTTCTCATACTCACCATCAAATTTAGTCTTTAGAATGTAGTCCTTGTAAAACTTGCGACCATTGCCTGGCTTCATGGCACTGCAGACCTTAGTGGTGTTTGGGCACACAGCCTGTCTCATGTTATGCAAGGCGTGTGCCATTGCATAGACCGCGTTTACCACAAACATGATCTTGGACTCCTGCTCGAATTTGCCGTCCTTGAGTGAGTGTTTGGCGCAGCTGACATTGTGAAGGCTGCACTGAAAGCGGTTTTCCCAAAACTCTCGGAACCACGGGTTTCGAGTGTTGTTGTATGGATTGAGGCTGGTGAAGTACTCGGTGAACTTGGGAATAGGGTAGGAAGCTAACTCAATGGTAAAGGCCCCATTTGCCGCTGCCTCACTGCCTCTCACGACACTCTCCTGAGCGCCCCAACCATCACTCGCCACCCAGATGAAGGTGACGTTCATGCGCGTGGCAGCCACGAGCAACTCGCGTGCGTCCTCGCTGCGTGTGAACAGGATCACCACTTTGGCATTGGACTTCTGCTGCAGAGAGCGAATTACGTTCTCGTAGTTGTAGCGATCCATGGAGCGGCTCACCTTGGCCGAAATCGCGATACAAATCTGGAGTGCTCGAGCCTCCTGCTGGAAGGCATCGATACCAGTTTCGCCGTAGTCCCCCTCGGAGGCCACAGTGGAGACGTAGGTCCAGTTGAAGTAGCGCAAGATCTCCGCAATGGCCTTGGCCTGGTAGAAGTCGGGCGGGACAGTGCGGGCGAAGAAGTCATAGCGGGATTTGTCACTCAGCTTAGCGCTTGTTGAGGCATAGCTGATTTGGGGGATCTGGAACAGACGAAGCAAGTTTGCCACCTGCATGAACAGAGGAGAGATTTAGACAAAGGTTGAAGGTGAGGTAAAGCTGGTTGAATGTTGAGTGTTTCAGTTAAAAACGGACATCAATACTTCATGAAAACAGGGATCGTATACTGTATGTGTGCACATTATAGGTTTACATAGTGACAACACATCTATATTGGTCGTAGCCTTAGTGAAAGAGGCAAACAAACTAAGCACATAAAAAAAATAAAACAGAATATGAATATTTTGATTACTGGTTGTAACAAGCTGCGTTGGTTACTGGGGCAATTTGTAACTCGTGTTATTGCTTCCAATTTCATTCTGACAATCAGGCAGCCTCCTTTACACAGTGTCATGATTCTGATGGCATAATAACATCATTGAGTCATGCATGGGCTCCAGGGACACAAATTTTCAAGGCTGTCTGTCTGCATCTGATGCTGTTGCTGCCTCTGTCTAGCAATTCAGCCTTGGAGTGAAAATGAGAATACTGAGTGACAGATCATGAGCATATTTACTGGAGTTACAAGCGCAATATTAGCCTGGGCCCGCCCATACTGACAGTGACACTGCATAGAATTTCACATTCAAATCAATCTGGCCAACAGGCCTATTTCTGGCTGTTCCTTTGACCCTGAAATAGAGAACCAATCAAAAATGAGCTTATACATATGTAATCAGAATCAGTGGTCTGACTGGTTGTAGTTCTGTCGAGTAGCATACAAAGGCATTTGATAGATGCCAGTTGATCCTGCCTCTGACAACTTCCTGTCTGTGGGATCTTTGCCAGACCAAACTCTGTCTACAAGCTTGGTGCGACAGCCAGGTTAGAACAATATGGCAATCATAATTTTATCAGCTCTATGTGTCTACTAGGCCCACTGCCAGGCTCCCACCAAATGCTCTTACTGCCTGTCATCATGACATAGTACAAGCATGGATGACAAGAAACTACCTCAAATGAAATAGCAATAAAACTGAACTTCTAGTTATTGGAACCACAACAACACTTAAAAAACAAGATCAACTCAATCTCTGTAGGTGAGGACATCATACCGGCCTCAGTTAAATAGCCTTGGAGTTATCTTGTACAGCACCCTCTCATTCTCCAACTACTTCAGTAATGTCTGTCGACCCTGCATTCTTCCATCTCAGGAACATCTCCAATTCTGTCAGGTATCCCAAACTCACCCACTGTCTTCAACTCATCCAAAACTCTGCGGCATGCATTATTACCTGCTCAAAGTCGTTCACCATGATACACTTATGCTGCTCCAACCACACTGGTTTCCTGCGGATTAGCTTTAAAATCCAACTTCACATGATCACATGATCACAGTTAAAGCCCTCTACAGTCTTGCCCCACCATATAGCAAGAAACTGTTACAGATCTACACACCCTTACGTTCACTATGATCATCCAATGCAGGATTACTGGCCCAACCAAACATCTTGATCACCACAATAGGAGCAAGGGCCTTCTCATATGCTGCTCCAAAATTATGGAATTCCTTTACCTCATACATTCATACTGTACACTGGACTCAGTTTCACAATTAAAAAGTGCACTGAAAACTCATCTTTTTAAATTAGCATATGGGTGCAAGCCATTCCACTTGCTTTACTCTTTTAATGCTCTTGTTATTGTTTTTAATGTTGACTTCTTTATGTTTATTTTCTGTAAGATGACCCTGGGTGTAAAAGGCGCCGTTAAGGAAATAAAATCTATTGTTATTTATTATTATAATTAGTTCCTGGGAAATCTGGTGCATGACTCTAGGTGGATAGGAGTAGGATGTATAGTACTGCTTATGTTGTTTTTATATGTGGGATACACAGGCATATGGAAAATAAATTTGGGATTTTTAAACATTCAATTAATCTTTTCTTTTTCTGTTTTTGAAGAGTTTTGGGATATGAGAGCCATAATAGGGGCCAACACCATGTAATCAGGTAATACAGCTTGGCTGTTGCAGTATTTGTGTGTAAAAAGCAGTGGTAACCCTTTTGATCAAAATACATACAGTACCACATTAAGAATAGAATTTGCCTAACAACACAGGGATAATTTTGAGTTGAATATTTATCTAATTATATAGTTACACTATAGTAGATTTCATTTGCAGTATCAAGGTGCGCAAGCACTGATGCAGTGCTCTTTGGTGTTAAAGTGAAGTAGAAAAAACATATAAGGAAATATATATAGGGAAAAATCAAAAGAAATACACCTTTAAATACTGGCAGAATTTCATATGCTCACACCTATAGTACAACCATGTGCGTTGTTCCACCTATGTTGATTCAGGTTTTTATTCACCAAAATATAAAGAACCACACTGTCTGATTGTACGTTTTTATGCATGTTTCCATAGAAACGGTTCTAAGGGAAAGAGTCGTCCATAGTAAATGGAAAGGGGGGTTACTGTCAAGAAAGGTTTCCCTTGAGGTTTCCATCACCGTCGACATGATCCCAACTTTGAGTTCATTGTCAAAACAGAATCCAAAAATAAAAACACACACCTATGCTGCACCCAACACAAGTTGTTGTTGTTGACAGTCCATTTTATCTTGTTAGCAGCTAGCTGACAACAGAGAGATTGTAGCGAATGGGTAATGTGGTACAGGGTGCAACAGTTAGACATGACAGAGATTTGTGCTAGTTATGTTGAAAGCGCTCTCTCTCTCTCTCTCTTCTCTCTCTCTCTCTCTCTCTCTCTCACACACACGCACACACACACACACACACACACACACACACACACACACACACACACACACACACAGGCATGGGAAGGTGACAGTTTATGGCTTGCTTTTCTTCATTCTTCAGAGACTGTAATGTTGCCTTTTCCTCTAACCTTCTGTGACTTAACATGGTCTCGTGTTTTCCTGTGTAATTGACAGGGAGATGGCCTGTTGATGACAACCACACCACCCTAAGGGTCTCTCTCTATCAATATCAATGTGTTTAAATTTCAATCTAATTTAGAAATTACAACTCAATTTAGAAATGACATTGATATTACAATCTCAAATCATTGTTCAACTATGAAATGCAAGTCTATTTTACCAGCGATGGAATAGCTCTGACAGTCTGCTTAAGCTACAGACCTCCTGATTTTTTAAACCCAGATTCTGATATGATGAAGCGTCCGGGCCAGTCATAGGTAGTCCAAAGTAATTGAGGTCAGTTGCAGTGCTCAGCCACAACATGAGTCGTCATGTTTGTTGGGGGAGAGAGATTTGTGTATAAAATATTATTTTTTCATTGTTGACACAATTCACATTAAACTTACTTTTAAAAAATGAAGACACTATGCTGGATGGCTCTATATGTGTTGATTTAACTTGCACTATTTTTTCTAAAACTATTTTTTCAAGTATCATGACCATAAGTTACTTAAAAAGTTAAACCAACGTAAAAAAAACAACGTAACAATGATCCATGCAGCACATTGCATGTTGCCTTAAATTTTTTGTAAGTATTTTAATGTTTTTAAGGTTGTTTTAAGCAGCACTTTTAACAGCACAGTACATAATGTATTCTATTTCCTCTAAATGTCAGCAATGGAAGGATATGTGTCCACCTTTTGTCTGTGTCGATATCAGTAAACACAAAAGGGCGTGGTGTAGGCTACCTGTGACTAGGCTGTTTAAGCAAAGGTAGCTGGACAAGAAGTTAGGCAATTCATGATATTGACTGAAATTGTATCCTATTTATCTCTTGAAATCCGACCCCGGGTAAAGATGCACTGGGCGAAAGGGCTCTGTTTCTATTTGCAGTCACATATTTACATCTGCATATTTACAGTAGGCCTATATGTAGATGGATACAGTCTGGATACATTTTGTCAACGCTAGTAAACAGTAGCACTATCATCATGTTAAAGGGGAACTTCCATCGTTATTTTTATTCATATTTCTGTGTCGCCACTATGGTTGAATGCATTGTGCGTCATTTCTGTGAAAAATGATGTCCTAGATCTCTTGTTTGACGCTCTTGTTTGCTCTGATCCGCTCGTTTTGGTTAGCTCGACCCTTCAATGACCAGTAAAACCATAAGGGTCGAATTTCACATCTTAGAATGCTGCGTGCATATACTGCTTGTTGTGACCCACCACATTGTAAATAGAGCTACTAGAAGTGGTTTTTGACGGAAGGACCCCTTTAAAACATTCCCATTTTCTTCCATGGTTAGAAAAGCACACACACATAGGCCTATGTCTCTCAAAATGTGTTGTTTATTAAACATAAAATTATGTATACATCTGCATAGCATTTTTCATACCGCGTTCATTATTGTTGTTGTTTCTATAAGAATGTTTGTGGGGAACTCTAGGTTTAAAATGAGGCTACAGCCTCTAGCGTAACCGCTAGTGAACTCACAATTTGTTTTTGATTTAAAATTACTTGATTTAAAATAACTTTTGGCTTAGTCTTTATCACTTAAACACATTCCAAACAACTTAAAAATCTGAATTATCATTCCTTGCACATTCGCATGATGAAGGCTGAGCCACAGCATTTAAATTAAAACAAATTGCGAACTGAGGTACAGTGAGTTATACATGATTTTACATTAAATAAACCACACATTTTGAGAGACAGTATATTCTTTTGAACCTCCCACTGTTAAAATTGGGCGGTATGACTGTGAAGTTTTAACAGATAGGGGCGGGTGTAAGTGTAATCCTGAGGGGACAGTCTGGACCCAGCAGTGGAGGCTAGTAGCCCTGGGCTGTTAGCACCCACTAGCCCAGAAATGGCCTTGGCCTGACCTGGCCCAATAGTGTGACAGCAGCTTATTATTTTAAGAGGCCCCCATAGCAGTAACCAGAAGCTGACAATAGGTACAAAACAGTAGATGGTCTTATTGTGGACTTTTCATGGTTTCATGAAATTTCACAAAATGTTTTTGGAGTGCCGAAAGAATTCATTATTGTTGTAGCTTCCTCTGGCTAAGATGAGACTGAGTTGCTGCCATGTGGCAGAAATGCTTTTTCTTATTATAGGATGGATTTGAAAGTGTAAATTGAGTGGATAAAGTCTGCTGGACCCGTAATTTGCTCCAAAAGTCCTTTTATTCATGATATTTTGGTTGTGAGCTCTTTATCAGACGTCATGATGATGAAGGGCTCATGCCCAAAACAACACGACTAAAATGAATCTTGGAGCATATTACTGATTCTGCAGACTCTATCCACGTAATTTACAGGGCTGTTTCTTGGTGCTACACCCAGACACGAATGTGTGTGTTCACTTTAGACATGAATGCGTGTGTTCTGCTATACTCTTTGGGATTTGAAACTGATAAGAGTGAGCAGAAACTGATAATACGAGTTTTGAAAGCAGAGGTTCCTAGGGGTCATGAAAGCTTGAAGTTCATGGTGTACATTGGTGTTCATTGTGCACATCATGACTGATAGCTGATACAGGCTATCTCTCTATCCATGGGGTATGCATCAAGCCATTGCAAAAGCATCTTTATATTTTATACGCAGGCCATGTATTTACCCTCCTGGGTTTGCATCCTAGACATCCTTTTGGTTGAGGTTGTGACCCAAACCATGGTACACATGAAACAACTAACAGAGAGAAAGAGACATAAAGGGAGAAAGAGAACGAGGGGGAGAGGGAGAAAAAAAGAGAGAGAGGGAGACAGAGAGAAAATGAGAGTAAGGGCGGGGGGAGAGATAGAACAGCCCCTCTTCCAGATCACAGCAGCTCTAGCTCAATAGAGCTATTCCATCATGATTTTTTCAACATGAAAAGCCCATCTGCTCTTCCCAGAAGGCTTTCTCAGTGTGTTCCTGCAGCAATAACACAATATCCCCCGAGCTGCAGGCTGGAGCCTCGTCCGCAGCTTTCGTACACCCACGCAAAAAACACACACCACCCAGCACACGTATGCCACTGCAAAAAACACACACCACGCATGCCACTGTCAACAGCCATTGCTGCCACCTGTTTAACCTTTAAGGGCATAAGTTTGTGAACATTTTATAAAAGAATGCAATTAACAACAATATAAGGTTGTAAGATTCCACATTATATTCTATGCGGGCCAACATTCTTAGAAACTTTCATCCTGCCAACTTTTCCGTCATACACCATTAAAGGCTTTTAAGCCGGGTCCATACATCATCTGTAGAGGTGTTTGATCATCACATTTTGCCAAAAAAATTCTGCGTCTGGTTGCTTGGCAATGTGCCAGCAGGTGGAGGAGTGACCTGGTTAGACGACAGGAGAGGAGAACACGCCTCTAATCAAAGACTCCATTCCTCAATTGTCCACCTAGCAGTGGCAGTTGCCTGTCATGGCTGCGCCTGAGGAGGCTCTTTTAGAAAGTAGGAACCTCTTGCCCTGGCAGCACACTCACTAAGGGCAAATCTAAAATGTTCACTCATTCACTATATTGTGCACTATGTACTGAAGCATGTTAGTGCAGAAGCTTCATTTTGAGCACAGTGAACAGAGATGCATAAATGGTAGGCAATGGTCTCGGTGAGAGCTAAACTGTATTTTGAACTGAACTACATTTATCGCTACCAACAAATGTGAAGTGGTACAACCAAATCTTATGTTGCCTTTTTAAATTTCCTGTCTAAAGAGGCACAACGTGGTGATTGTACTATATACAAAGGGGTGGGAGTGTAAGAGTTATACCGAGTTCCATATTCATATTCTTTTTCATATATATTTTTTCATATACATGCATAATGGTATTGTGACTTTATTATGTCAGAATAACATACAAATATATATATATTTGTATTTAAATTATATAAGACCCTTACACTCCCACCCCTCTGTATGTCCTTGATGTGTGACTCATGCAGCACTACTGTAGATAGTAAGGTGCAATGACTGAGCATAATAATAGTTGTGAGAAAAGCTTTGTGCTGTTTCACACTATGAGAGAGGGAGTGTGAGATCACCATATGTACCTGCCACAACTAAAGAATTCATAGTAAATGTAAGACAGCAAAACTGTCAGTACCCACAATGGAGAAGTTGATATGTATTGTGTGAGAGAGTGCAGTATTAAAGTCTGCTAAACCCCCTAAATTATCCAATCATTTGTAAATTATTTATTATCGGAGGGGCACGTTCTATACTTTTTACTTATGAATAATGGATTCACGTGAAAAGCCTCAGTGATGGCCCCAATAATTACTGTACCTTTTCTCCATGGGCCTCCTTGAATGTCAAATTTAATGCACAGCGCATGAAAGCTAGCAGGGAATTGTCTAGAGGAAGACAGAAATAAGCCTACAGTAGATCACTTAATGATGCAGTCTTCTTGACAAGCGCTTATTTTTAAGGACAAACACTTTTCTTGCTTTTTTCATTACATTCAAAGGTGTAATACAGGAAACACAACAATTTTACATGGCATTAACTGTATTTCGTTAGAGTATATAAGGGAATGACCTAAATGCATTTAACATACATATTACACACATCACATTCTCTTTTTGGGTCATGTTGAGAAACTAGCTAAGGTACCAAGGAATTTACACACAGTGACACAGAAACACTGATCCTTCAATTGTGACTTTTTCAATGTCAGGGGAAAAAAGCCTCAGAGCTTGAGGAAATGTGATTATCTCCGCTTCATGGCATTAAATGTGAGATAAAAGGAGGCTTTCGCCTAGTGCTGAAGGAGGAGTAATGAGCATAGATGGCAAGACATCTGACCACACTACTCTCTCACCTCACTAGCTTACTCTTTCACACCTTTTTACCAAAAACAAATCAGCAATTTTGTGATGACAACAGGCTCCAGTCACACAGACCACGAACCCTTTTTCAGGTACACACAACCAGATGAAAGAACAATGTTTAGGAATTCAGCTCTCCTCACATTTATATGAAAATTCCATTCCACAGTGCACCGCACTTCACACTTACGAAGTGTTGTTGTGTCGAGCAGCGCTGCGACTGCCATACTCAAGCAAATGACTCACTCTCATCACAAGAACCCTGTCCAGGTCTGGGGGAAAGCAGGGAGTAGAAAAAAAGATGGAGTCTCAGCCATGAATTAATTACCAGTAAAGCCCCGAGGCTAGATGTTCTTCACTGTAATTGCAGAACACGGAGCTTTGCCAATTAACATGAAGTGTCTGATGTTTGATGGTGTAAGGTTGTTTTAGACTAGACTGTGCAGTGTTTAATGCAGCATAAACAACTTTTTTGTTCTTTTATTCAATAGCAAAATGTGACGATATAATAAATATGACATTGAAGCTACCATACGCTTACAGTAGAGCTTCTGTAGCAACCTTTTCACAAATGTGATTTAAAGTAAAGGTTTAGTATCTTCCTTAAATTAACTTTTTGGTCCTTGATTAAAATACAGTGCCACAGGAAAATTAATGAGGTAAGCTGTTTTCTATATATGAAGAGCGTGTCTATAGGTCATAATTTTGAAAGATGCAGTGTTTGCATTAACTCATTATCCTCACAAGGGTATTATATTGTTGAAATGTGAATAAAATTAGGCATTTGACACTGGAATCAATCTTATAGTCCCCATGAATAGCATTTACGAAAAACACAGGTTGATTCATCCCATGAGTCATTTTTCTACCGAATCTTCAGATGGCTGCAAATTTCGCATGTACATCTGCTATTAAATCACAGCTAGAACAGAGCCACAAACAATATTATTTGTTTTTGTTTTTTTTGTCCTTGTGATAAACTTCAGCTACGCATGTAAAGCTCTGTGACTAAGCTCTGTGCATGACAGCACAGCCCAGTACCCCCTTCTCCACCCCCAGTCTGTGTTGGTATGATGATGTCATGCAGAGAGTCCAAGATTTCTAAGTGGCTCATGGAAACACAGCCCATGGCAAGTTGGCAGGTCAGCCTGGGGCGATAGCCAGGGGCCCAGCACTGGGTTACTCCCCACTCAACCCCCCTCCCCAAAACCAACACCTGCCTGGCCCCCAGCTCTCATCACTCATGGTTGAATTACTACCTTGGACATGCACTGACTTCCAAACACTCTGTCATTTATGATACCTTACTTTTATCTTTATTTGCATATTTAATTTCTGTAGCTGAAATACGGTATGTGGCTATGCCTTGAGTACCTTTCTTTATCACCAAGAGGAGTGGATGAGCAGTTTGTTTACACATTGATGCAGATTATGCAAAAACAGTGCAGCGAAGGGCGAGATGGGCTTAGCTGGGTGGCTAAAGTAACCAGAGCTCCAGCTGCAGCAGCCACCTCTCCACTTTCTTCCTGCCCCCACCACAAGTCACAACCCCATCATCAGACCCAGTGAGAGCTACAAGTGTAATTTAGAAGTCATTAGTCTATCCATTCTGGTTTCATCCTAGAATTAGGAAAAACATGCCGTATTTGCAGGAACACACTGAAGAAGGCAGAACACTGAAACGTGTCTGTGTGAATAAATGTTGTATATGCACGTGGCCTTCTTTTTCTGTCTTTCAATTATGTTAATGTTTTGCCAGCACTCTAAAAGTAATTAAATGGTCTAGGTGAAGCCAGCCTACCCTTATGAACAAAAGCATGCAGTAACAATTAGCATAACAAAAATCATGTGAGGAAAGGCAATATTTAAATGTAACAGGCATCACATGTAAAAATCAATCTCTCAAAGCTCAAAACTACGGGGATTTGAAAACCTCTAACACTCAGGTAATACACCTCCTTTTAAAGATCAGCATGGTGCCCAGTTAACAAGGACAAGCAGAGTTACACCTTTTTTTAGTGTGTGGCAGCTTCAAGAATGAATCAAGGCACCTGGTAATTAAGGGGAAAATGAAGAATAATTAATCTTGCTAGGAATATAAAATGTATCTAAATGAAAACCAAGCATGAACATGTAATAACAAATGCAATTGTCATATCTCCGCTGTGGTAATGTACTCAGGAAAAGACATCCGTTTAAATCAAGCTGACATGACTTCCTGCCCATAACAATAACACAAAAACCACATTGCAATTTCACCCACTGACAGAGTAACATTCAAATTCACAATTCAGATACACAACAGCACACACACCTTCCCAAGTGACTGTCAGAAAAGGATTTGTGTTTTTTTTTTCTCTCCCTCTGGGAAGGGCTCATAGGACATCCCAAAATACAAATGACATGTTATTTTTCAACCATTTTGTGGTATAATGCTTTCAGTGTCTAAACGTTATATATGTTCTAAGATATATATGTCTCTTTTTTTCTCTCTCGTTTTCTGTGTCCAAAGGTACAGGTGTGTATTCTGTTCTCTTCTCGCTCTTTTTTCCCTCACTCCCTTCTCTGTCCTCTTTTCTTCTTGCTGTGCTGTCTGCCGATTCTTTTTAATGAGGCTGCCTCAGAGCTCTGGAACTCTGGGGCTCAGGCTCCCTCATGCCTGTGAGGCAGCTCCATGCACAGTCATGTCTTACCAGGGCTAGGGGTGGTACTGAGGTGACACTGCCATTGCCGGGATGATAAGTGTGAGTAAAAGCAAGCTAGAACTGCAGACAAGGCATTGCTCTGCCCTCGTAAGGCAACACAGTGCTGGTGTAGACCAACAACTGAAGCTTGTAAGGTAACACAGAGCTGGAATAGACACAGACTTAGCACAACTGATGCTCCATATCTAAAAGAACAGAGCTTTCTCTGTCATGGGGGGAAACACATAGTTACAGCAGCTTCCTTTTCTGACACACACACACACACAAACACACACATTCTCTCTCTCTCACGGTGATGCGTGCACTGGTCTACTGCATTATTAAAAGCTTTCCTGCATCCCCTTCCTTCAGCCCTGAAGCTATGATGCCTGTAAAGCTGCAAGACGGAGGCCAGCCATCACCTCTTAACAGCTATGCTAGGGCCCTGGGAGACGCTGTTTTGCCTTTCAGCTTCCACAAAAGGAAAGTCATTTGTCTCTCTGCAAACAGCCCATGGTGCTTTTCCTGCACAAACCCACCCTAAAACTTACAGTTTGATACAGTCGACTCTCAGTCTGTAGTAAATCAGCACTTCTAGCTGCCTTTAGCCAACAGTATTGTCAGATGCTGCTAGTTTGTCTTCCTGTCTTTCTGAGGGCCTCCTGGGTCATCACTCCACCAGAGGTGTTACAGACTCACTCGCGTGTGCAAACATATTGACACAGCCACTGCCAGGAAGCCATTCTGACGATGGGGCCAATTAACAGGGCTTTCATCAAGTCGCTTTGAGCAGCAGGAGCACAGGCAATGATGCTGTCACTAGTTATCCCATCACACACCCCTGCTTACAACTTCTCTTCCCCCTTATGCCTGCATCTGACAGACTGACTGTTGTTGTGACTCGCCGCCGATGGAGGATCGCCTCACAGAATGTGGCGAGTGCTAAATTAGCGCAGCCGAGCATATGTGCAGCAGGTATGGTAACACGGCGCATTTATCTCATTAAGGGTTTGGCTTTTTATGGCACACAGTTTAATCAGACACGTTTTCCCTGTTACTGTGTAGCATCCTATTGACAGCATGTTCCCTTTCTCTCTAAGCAGTGAGACACTGCCTGGCTCGATCAGTATTACCAAGGGGCTAATTCACATCAGCATTCAGCTAGCACAGAACTGATCACAGAAGCGAAACATTTTGATTGGCTTCATTTTTTCAGCATATTTAGACATGCTACAAATAAAGGTGCAGATAGATGGGGTGTGGGGTGTGTTTATAAAAATAATAGAGTGTCATGAATGTGCTTAACATGCACCAGGCATTATTGCTTTAAAATACAACTTCAAATTAACACAACACTAAACCCAAGATCTGGGCTCAAATACTGTTTTGGACTCAAATACTCTTTTAATGGATCTTTCTCAGTTTGACTGAGATTGTTGAAAAAAAATCTAAGTATTAAATAACACATGTGTTTTATATTTATGTTTATATCTTTAAGACAACCCACTTTTGCTGTGATGACCAGCTTTTGAAGTGATGGCATACTGTTAGCCACTTTAGTTAGACATTTTGCATCAGTCCTAAAATCATTTCCTATACATGTGTAAACATAAACCGATAGAAATGTATAAAAGTGTGTACCTGGATAGATACGTCGCTGTACGACCCCCCGATGACCCCCGAGATGGCCATGGGCACATCGTCATGGACGGCGTAGGAGCCGTCGGGGCAGGTGTACTCACTGTCATCCACCTTGGTGAGTGAGGCACGCACAAACTCCAGTGACTGCTCCAGCGCATAGGTGTCCTTGGAGCAGGTGTCCAGGATGTGAGCGCCCAGTGTCACCCCTGGCAGGATGTGCTCGTCACGGTTGATCTCGTCCAGCGCTAGCAGCATGGCCTCCAGGCGCTGGATGCCCCGCTGGGCATTGATGCGGCCGCAGTCCTCCATGGCATCCCCTTTGTGGTGCACGGGAAACAGGCCGCCAATCACCAGCTCCCCCTCCACCACGATCTCGCGCTTTGTCTCTGTGGCGGAGCTGCTGTGGCCGGTGACAGCCAGCGCCTCATGGGTGCGGGCCAGCAGCAACAGCAGCAGGAGAAGCTCCAGGCGCAGCAGCAGGCTTGACGACGACAATGATGTCGCTCTGAGCTGCGGCCACCTCCCGGCCATCCTGACTGCGAGGGGCAATGTGGGTCCAGTCACTTTCTCTCTTTCCTCCTCCCAGTACTGAACTCTTGTGGAAGTTGATTCCCTCTGGTGACCGTGAGGGGCGGGGCGGGGCGGTGCAGGGTAGGTTGTATCGGGTCAGGCCGGGTCAGTCCCCCTCCTCTTCCTCCACTCCTCTTGGGGTCAGGGCTGGTGGAATTGGGCTGAGTCAAGCTGCTCCTGTTTCTCTCTTGTCGTGCCAGTCACCCCTCTGGTGATGGTCTCTTACCTTCTGGGTCCCCTCCCCACCACTCCACCACGCCTCTGAAGTCTTCTCGCTCGCTGTCAAGGGGGATGAGATTGCGGCGTGCAGCGTATGTCACAACCCAACTTTAAAGAGCCTTTGCTTCTGCGCAGGCCGAGACTATCTCCAGCGGTGACATCTTCTTCTTTTCAAGGTTTGGAGATCACAGCCACTGTGGATCAAACAGACACAGCTTTAGTCGCTCACTCACACAAACACAATCAGGGCCTTTGTGTGTCTCAGCAATGACTGCTGCACATGGGGATTGCTGGGTAACTGACTCCCATTGTGGTTTGTGTGAGACAAATAACTGTTATTATTGTTGTTTATTATTGCTTCATTGTTCAGGTTGTTTTGTTTTCATGTGCACGTTTTACCTTATCTGATGTACACTGGGTCATAGAGCAGTCTGAGAAATGCTTGTGTTTTACTAGTAAACTTTAATAAGATGGCATAACTAAACATTACATGAACAGTGCTCGTGCGAGTCATTCAGTTTGAAGTGACTGCAATATGCATGCAGTATGCATGGAGGGTGACTGGCTTGCTTACAGCTCTCTTGTGTACTATTGCAGTATTCATGAGCAAGAAATGCCTCATAAACCCACTTCTCATAACAGCTATGTCACATTCAGGGGGAAATTCATAATGGCACTGTTTCCCAGTTGTACATCACAGGAGTGCAGTGATACACACAAGTCTGTGTTAGGCAGAGAGGTGGGGCTGTGGGGCAACTCAGCATCCTGTAAGGCTGCCTGATAAGGCTGCATTCCCCTGAGGTCTACAAATGGTGTTTTGCATTGTGTACAGAAAGATACACTTTTTTCCAGATATGTGCCTGAGTGTATGGTGCATGTCTGTTTATACATGCTTGTATACATTATATGTTTCTTCGCATATACATCCAAGAATATAAATAAATATACATAGAGAGACAGACACAGAAAAATTGTTTGTTTACTTTACACATTACTAATTACCTGTACAACTAAAATGCTTTGGCAATATGAAGTTTGTTTTTGTCATGCCAATACAGCTGTACTGAGCTGAATTAAATTGATTGCCACCGAATCAAAACAGAGAGAGATAGAAGAGCTAGAGAGAGAAAGCAAGAGAAAAAAAATGCCTGTTTATTTGTCTGCCCTACCTCCTTTCATTTTGTTATGCCAGGAACTGTAGGGTTACAGTGCAAGTTCTTAATGCTTCCCTGCATGGATGTCAAAGTAGTGCAGGCCTTGCCTCCCCCTCTTTACTTGTGAATGGTACTCTGATGGCAGGAGGTGTATCTGGTCCTCGCCCCTTTGCCTCAGGCTGCATACGACTGCTGTGGTGGAAAGCTGTCTCCTTCCCACCGCCCAACCCCATGCACAGAGCCCATATTCCTGTTCCTTTAGCCTTTTGCCCACAGAGTGCACAGAGCATAGAAGTGAACATGCCTGCATGCTCAAATGTACTCACAGACGGAGAAGAGTGCATACATAGATAGACATACACACACATCTGCACACATGAGTGCACTCACACAGATCCACAGATAGACAAACACACACACACAAATATATAAATACACACACACCCACACATACACACACACAAGAATACATACAAATACGTGAAGTCTCACACAGAAAGAAAATATTAATGTTGACAACTGCATATAAAAATACCTCCAGTCATCCTTGTTTTACATATTCCCATCAAACACACAGACACACACACACACACACACACAAAGTGGCATAAACCCCAGTGGTTTTGGTGTCCTTAAATCTTGTCTGGATTTGTGTTTGTTTTGGTTTTCTCTGCTGAAGAGTGCCATATGTGCTCTCCTACAGAACATCTGCATGGCTCTGCACAAGCCTCAGCTGAACACCTCTGTGCAGCCCACAGCCTGCTTCTGCTTTCAGGCAAAGCCACTTGAGAATGGCTGACTGACATAAGGTCATCCTGCCTGAATCCTGCCAGCATGCAGCCATTCTCACTGTGTCATTCAGCTACTCTCTCTCTCTCTCTCTCTCTCTCTCTCTCTCTCTCTCTCTATGCACTGGCGCTGTCCCCAGAGACCACGATGTGAGCCCAACACAAAGAGCAAATGGACTGATGTCAAACAGCGTAGCGACACAGAGGATATAGTCAGGACTACTCTCACAACGGCCATGCCCTAGCTCCACCCACAGCTTCTCTCCTTAATTGAATAAGACAGACATCTGGATGCCTATACAGTCAGCTATCAGTATATCATGGAGATCTGCAAACTCCAAAGCACTTGCGTGTTTTATTAATATTCAGTGCAACCATTGATGTAGACAGACTTATTTAATTTGAAAGAATATATTAGCCTGATTGTTTTGTCTTTGTCTTTGCAAAGGATAATAAAATATAAGAAATATGTTGAACATTGATACACCTTGATTGTCATAATGCATGCATTACCTCATGATGGTGTGTACAGTAATGGACAATCTGGCTTCAAAAGCTACAATCCAATACCACATATCTGTTCCAGCCATTCACTAAATCAGCTGATTCTAATTAGCACAGCTCTTCAGACAGGTGGATGAGTTAATTTGTGAAATCACCTGTATTAAGTGCACAGGTCGAAATATTTGGTACTGTATTTTAGTTCTGAGTCCTGATTTCTGTTAATTACTGTGTTTGTGCATTTGTATTTCTGCACAAGTAAAGTGTGGCCCATTATAATGGCCGGTTTATTTTGGTATGTTTGGAAATACAGTAACAGTATAAAAGACCTTGCATCTGGGTATTTATGATGGGTATGGAGGGTGTTGAACTGAGGAATGGAAGGCTGCAGGCTTCTGCGGGTTCCAGTCTCTGCAGTGGATCTGGCCCAAAGCCCAGGGGATTTGTGTAAACTTCACTTCTCACTATCCTGCCAAGCCACAGATGCTGGACTGAGCATTGTTCTCCCTTTTCGCTCTCCAAATATCTATCTCTTGCCTTCACACCTCTCTGTTACTGACACACACACACACACAGACACACATACACATGCACACGTACACACACACACACACACACACACACACACACACACACACGCACCAGCCACGCACAAGCACATGCACATGCACACACATACACTCACACATAAATCCAAAGACACACACACACACACGGATGTGTGTACGCACACACACATACACACCCTGTACAAAGATTTATGTGTTCATCTGACCGAGACACATTCTAGCACTCATTAAGAACCCCTCTCCACCCAGCACCCCCACCCCCCCTCCCCACCCCACCCCAAGGCTTTGTTTCCATGGAAACTTGCCAGGCCAGAAAGAGTGAGGAGATGAAGAGAGGGATGGGCAAGGAGGACAAGTGGGCCAATATGACTGTTGAGAGGTTCCTGGGGGAGCACTGGGGATGCTGCTGGAAATTAGCCCGATGTTTTTTTTTTTTTTTCTTTTTTACAACCTGCCTCTTTCACACCTCTGTCTCCATAAAGGGTTAATGGATCTCTGTCTAGTTGCACTCCAAACAGGCTATGTCATCAAATGTCCTGCTTAGAATCAGCTTAAAAATACTTAAAAAAGAGAGACTTAAAGAGATATAAGTCAATGTGGTGCATATGTCTTTTACATTATTTTACTTTATTTGCGCTGTTTAAACTATGTTCACGACACTTTAAAACAGTACAAGTTAAATCTAAAAAGCCTAAAAAGATCCATACAGTACCTTGCCTTCATTTTTAAAGTTGGTTCTAAGCAGCATTTTTTAAAGTGTCACTTACCTTCGAATTGCCAGCTAACTAGCTAATGTATGGAGAGGCGATTTTAAAACAATGATGACATCTTTATGTAAATAGTCACAAATGCCTTTGCCTAACACAAGATGTTAATAGTTAATAGGATGTTACAGGGATGTTCATTTACCATCGCTGTAATTTGTGTAATGAGACAAATAACACTAAGATTCACTTACTCCCTTGAGCAAGAAGAAAATCCATACTCAGATTTAACACATTCTCCATTACACTATGGACAGACAGCAGTGTCTTCTCTCACAGGCTTCTCCACCTCCATTGTCACAGGGACAGATCCAGGAAATCTTTCCTGCCATATGCTATTACACTGTACAATAACAGCTATCTATCATGTTATAACATAATACATAATATTGATGTAAAGTATCAAGTCTATAAGACTTCTGATTGACCCTAAACACCAGGGGAAGTGCACAGTCCATTAGTAAGGTCAGTCAGGCTCAGGCTATTTCCTGTGAGGGGATTAGAGTGCAAGAATTTCCCCTTTAGGGCCTAGCCACTAGAAGACCCTGGAGTGACCACTTAAAGGACAAAACTACAGTGCTATTTATGGAATGATTTATTGCTCCTAAAATATTCGTTTTTCTGAGCACTCAGCTTTAACCAGGGTAGTAAGTGTTGAATATTTAATGGTGATTTTAATTTCAGTTCCATTCAAAATTCAGCTAATGTAGTGGCATGTCTATCACAGTCATCATGCAGTTGTCACAGCTGACAAGACTTTGAGCTATTGGATGTATCCTACTCGTGTAACCTGGTCCTATCAGATCTGATGTCAGATCAGTTTTCACCAGGATACACAGCCTGCGAATCTGACCCCAGCAGTGAGAAGGCTGCTGGAGGAGGGGATGAGGAGAGGGGATGCTGCTTGGTTGGTTTAAGCAAAGAAAGGCTTTAAAAGAGATTACTAACACTAGCTAGGATGGCAGTCCAATAAAATGTGGTGGACACTGTGGAAGTGGCCATTGCTAGCACAGAGCCTCCAGGGAAAGAAGCTCTGCCCTTTACCTGACTGACAGAAGTATCAGACATGAAAGCCAAAGGCAGACAACCTGGCTTGACATAGTAAAAGTCCTGCCATGTATTCCTTCTACCTGTCCTCTCAACACAGGTGACCTCACTAGCTAGATCATCTACCTGGCTGAAGAGTTGTGCTAATTAACTTATCAGGTGGTTTAGTAAATTGCCTGGAACAAATATGTGGCAGGACTTTTACTTTCTCAACCAAGGATGCCCGCCTCTGACCAAAGCATAGCTACTCGTGCAGTCTGGAGAAGCATAGGAGACAGACAACCAAAGTAAGAGAGCAGCTGGAGGAGGAGAGGAGGAGAATGCTGCTTGGTTGCCGCTCATTGCATCAAGCTCCTCATCTTCTTCCTTGCTTTATTCCACCCATCCATCCATCCATCCATCCATCCATCCATCCTTCGTATTTGTCTATCTTCTTGTACATTAGGTATGGGTCTTGTTTACCTGTTCCAACTGATCACTTGCATAAGAGCTGAAGATGCAGGAGACCTGGTTGCACTAGGGGAGAGAGAGAGAGTAGCTGGAGAAGGAGAGGAGGAGGATCCTGCTTGATTGGTTTAAGCAAAGAGAGGCCTTGAAAAGGAAGACTAACACTAGTAAAACACTAGTCCAGCAACAGCAGAGGGCCTTGTGAAGGGAAGTGGAAAGAGGCTGCCCTTAAAGCAGGGCCAGTGTTTTGTCCTTTACCTGACTGGCTCAAGAACCTGACGAAAGTGTTAGAGCACAGCTAGTCGTGCAGCCTGGAGAAGCATAGGAAACTGACCACAGAACTGAAAAATCAACTGAAGGAACACAGCGTGGTTTGTTGAACCCGAGACAGACTGCAAAAGAGACGGCTAACCAAAAGGATGCCAATATTATTTCAGCCCCCATTGCAGCCACACAGGCTGCAGCAGCCAATAAAGAAGGAGAATCCTAATTCAGTAAGGTGACAGTCAGGTCAGTGCATGGCCGGCCAAGGTCGAGGTGGGCTCAAATATCGAGAACACAGAAGTAAATCAATACATTTTTGCACATACTACACATAGCCTATTTTACACACACAATTTTGTATTCCATAAAAAACATTAGGTGTTTGATGTGTATGGCATCTTGTTTTATTTCCTCTAAAGGGTAGGGGTCACAAAAAAGAGAATACAGCATTTGTTTTTTGGGACTGCACCAAGCAATAATGTACTGATGTACAAGAGCCTCCCCATGATTCCTTAACACTGTAATAGCACTAGAAGATCATCCCAGCGAGCTCCTGAACTACATTAGAGCCAGTTGACTTAGGGATGAGCTGGGTTGCCATGTAAAATATTTAATAATAGAATGAGAAATTTTCAAACAATATGAAAGAATTTATAACCGTTGCTAATAAAAACAATAACAATAACTGAAAATCACATATTGCTAATATATCGTCTATAAAGACATAGTCATGATGACATTGTATATCAGCATTATGATATCAGCCTTATGATAAAGGTTTAAAGTGAGAACCTAAAAGTGAGCTCATCTACATAATCTTGCCAGATGCCAACTGTATAGCCAGTGGTAATTTTCTTTACTCAAAGTCGTCCTGAGGGCAGAAACGTTTGTGTTTGGCTCAATCTGACAACCAGTAACAAGAGAGGAGAGAATTGCAGAGGCGGGGCCACCATTTTCAATCCCAAAAATGTGTTACCATTTTGAATTTTCAGTTGTGTTTGCTGAAAGTTTCCACCCTGCCCAGCCAAGAGGAACTGGTTAATTATTTCAAAATAAGTGGTTAAAAATAAAAAGGTGAGCAATTTCCCCCAAAATGGAGAACTGTATGTACAGCTATGTGTGATTTTTTTTCTACCCTCACATAAATCATAGTGTAATGGCACAGCTTGTAAGGGTAGGCTAGCCTACTGTTTCAGAACCAAGCTAGTGTGGTAGCTTGCATTAAAATGCTGCAGTGGCTGTTGCTAGCCGTTCTTATCACAAAAAGGTAGAAGAACAAAATAATTCAGAAAAACATCAGCTTTTCAGTATTAATGAGGTAATGCT
>CM059267.1:30329165-30341665 GCA_030347295.1 Setipinna tenuifilis | reverse complement strand
GTGTCTGTGTATGTCTGTGTGTGTGTGTGCTTGATCATAACTCCCAACAGACAATTGGATGTGGTGTTGTCTATTTTTAAACACCTAGTCTTTTTTATCTCTCTGTGTCGGCATGTGTCCTCAGGTACTAATTATCTCGTCTTCAAAAGTGGCAGATGGTAGCCAGTCATTATTTCAGTTTGACTTTGTTGTTCTCGTCCTGTATGGTTTATTGAAGGAGGCAGTGCAGCGGCATAATATCTTGAACATACAGCAAAATCTTGCAACAAAATCCACCTGGACAAGCTGTTGTTAAATCTTTTGTTCTATTCTCAAGGATAATTTTGAAGTTAGTAGCTCAGGTGCTGAGGAACAGCTCTGTTTAACTTCATTTTAATTTAGTGCTCATGGCAGCCTATGGGGGGAGCCAGAGGGACAGCCATGAAGGAAAGTCACATTTTGCAGCACAGTAGCTAAACACCAAGCCACACACACACACACACACACACACACACACACACACACACACACACACACAGATAATCCTACACCTCTTGAAAATTCATCGAAATCATCTACCTATGTAGTCAAGACACTGACACAATCAGAGACAGGGGACACGTAATTCAACACATACATACTGTACATCTAAATATGCCCATACATTAGCTTCCATAAGAGCTCCACGGGACTCTCTGCATCCCATGCTGTCTGCCCAGTGAGCCCTGATTCCCATGCTGGGTGACTGAAATGCCATCCATCATTAGTTCCTGAAACAAAGAGTCTGCCGAGCACACATGAGTCACAAGTTCACATCTTTGATTTCTTTGCCTCATCATTTCCTGCACTAGTATTTCCTGTCACTAACAGAGTTGGGCTGGGCAATGTATTGATATTATCATAATATCTAAATAGTTTTGAAGGAAATATGTAGTTGCACCTATATTGACATATCGTTGCACTATATTGCCATATCGATATATTTTTGATGCAGCAATACCACTTTATCAAAGCCGATCATTCTTCTGTGCTCAGACCATTGAGACAGCCGCAGCTTTCTCAACTGTGCCGCTGTGCATGTTTTGGTTTACTTTTTATATTTGCACAGCTCTTCTAGAGCAGTCTTTGTGTCTTCCTACTTCTGGTGTTGAGTGAATGCAAAACACTTTGCTCATTCTGTTTAAAATATTGTTATATATTGCATATTCCCAATTGGCCCAACAATACCAGGACATTAGGTTTGGTCCATATCGCCCACCCCTATAACCGGGTTTCTATCCAACTTCTTAATATGCATTTTGGTTATTTGAATAAGACAATAAGACTCACTTTTATACACTTAAAATCTGCATTAATCTACACAGTCTAAAATGGCCACCGATGGGCATCTCATTAATCTGAATCTGAATCAATTATCAACAACTCATGTCATTTTTAACAACAACTGCTTAACATTCAGATAGCAGCAAACACCTCTTCTGCTCCACAAAACAGTGCTCCATCCTTTCACTCTAAGCCTGTAGCCTCCCTGACATGCCACCACAGAGGATGGAGATACCTCGAGCACTGCACAGCACTGCGGGAGATGCCAACACTGTAAAACAGAAGTGAAACCTACTTGAAAAAAATGGTAGAAACTCATTGCCTCAAATGAGTTAAGTATGTCTAACTCTTCTATTTTAAGTTATATTTACTTCTCTATACATACCTTGACGTATGATACAGTTGGTTAGTTACATTTACTGAACTTATTTTAATCAACCAGATTCCATCAATTTGAAAGCTGAACTTTTTTTTTTTTTACAGTGAATGAGGACTAGAGGGCTCCATGGGACATATTGTGACTTCTGGATGTCACATTGAGATGCAGAGGTGAGCACATAGTCTCTCTCTCTCTCTCTCTCTCTCTCTCTCTCTCTCTCTCTCTCTCTCTCTCTCTCTCACTCACTCACTCACTGTCACTTACTCTCACTCTCTCTCTCTATCTCTCTCTCTCTCTTCCGCCTCTGGGTGCCATGGATGAGGCTCTACTGCAAGGCGAGGTGAGAAAAGGCAGCAAGGGTCAGAGGCATTGGCAGTTCAAGAGCTCAAGACCGCGGGGCTTAATTACCCATCAGACACCAGAGGTTCCTCAGAGTCCACCCCCCTCAGGCTTCGTTTATTATTAAATAGTTGTGTGTGTGTGTGTGTGTGTGTGTGTGTGTGTGTGTGTGTGTGTGTGTGTGTGTGTGTGTGTGTGTGTGTGTGTGCCTGTGTGTGCCTGTTTGTGTGCACACACATGTCTGTGTGTTTGTTTATTTGTGTAGGTGCAGCCCCTCCTTCTCAATATATGCATTATTAAATTTGTGTGCATTCAGTGTGTGTGTGTATGTTTTTGCATGTGTGTTTGTGTGTGTGCACCAGCGCAACCGTCTGTGTGTGTGTGTGTGTGTGTGTGTGTGTCCCTGAGTCACCTCAGACAACCCTTATAACCTCTGTACAGTCAGCATCACGCCCGGCTCCCCACTGAGGCCTGGAGGCCCCACCCTTCTCTTAGTGTCAGTACCCACAATGCAGCACTCTCAATGTGTGCATATGTATGTAAATCCTCACATGTTGAAGACATAACATGAATGTTTGGTCATAATGTGTGAGCACCACTAGAAAGGTAAAAAATTGAGATTATACGAAAAACATTTGTGTGTGCAGTGCTGATACCTGGTGTCAGAAGCTACAACCCAATACCATGTTTTTGCTTCAACTCAGACAGATAGAAGAAGTAACGAGTGAAATCACCTATTTGAACTGCATGGGTAAAGCCAGGTGATTTAGAGGATGTGGCATGTGAATTGTAGCTTCTAAATCCATGTTATCAGGTATCATGTCACACACACAAACACACACACACACACACACACACACACACACACACACACACACACACACACACACACACACACACAAATGTATGTAGATGTTTAAACTGGTCATCAGGGCCCCACTCAATGACCTTTCACCCTGCCCCACTCCTGCAGCTGCACTGGCTGTTGGCACAAGGGACTCGGGGCTCCCATCAATCGGGTGGCGGCAGGTATGTGGGTCAATCCCCTGGGACTCCTTGAATGGGGTCACGTGGGGCCGGCCTGGCAGCGGATTACCCAGAGGAAATGAAGGATCATCCTGCCCTCAGCCAAAGAGCAGCGGCCCGTTCCATCACCGGCGAGGCGCGGCAGGGCGAGTCAAGGAGTTATGGAGGAGAGCAACAGCGAGAGAAATGGCTGTCTCATCAGTAGCAGTCCCACCTCCAAGTCCAAGGTGATGTGCTACCCAGTCATAGCACTGCTCATGCAAGTCAAGTCAGGTGTGCTTTACTGTCGTTTCAGCCATATACATAGTACATGGTGAGATGAAACATTTCAATGAGAAAACTTTGTGTTACACACAGCTGTTAAAACACAGTAGAGACAAGACAGATACAGTACAGTGTGTACACACACACAAACATGCAGTGTGCACACACAAAAACCATATATAAGGTAGGTGGGTATTCATTTAAAAAGCACATTTTCATGCACAACAAACAACCAAAAAGGTGGCCAAACCTCATAAGAGTTTGTGGCCGATAATGCATAACACCATGAAGGTCCTGACAGACGTGTGACTGGAGGGTTCGAATCCACCCAGAATAGCCACTGAGGTACCCTGAGCATGTTACTATCCCCACACACTGATCCCCTTGCTCACATGTTAGATCTTAGACTTAAATTACACTTAAACATGTACCTTCTGACCATCTTGAGCAACCTCTGTGTGCAGTCAGTCAGCTCAGCACATCCTGGACATTGAGAGGTTCCAAAACTTCAAACTTCTCTTTAAATCCAGATAGCAGGAAGGACACACAAAAATGACCAATGACTAGGTAGTGGGGATGGCAGTTTCACTACCTTTCAAATCACAACTAGACATGTAGTATTCCAAGCACTGCCCATGGGAGTGCTTCTGCAATTTTAGCCCAGACCTGCAAAGCCATCCCTGCATACAAAAGCAGTATGTGAGTGATGCCTTAGGTGGTGACTGTCTGACATGAATGGCCAGAGACACACCTGAGGCTTGGAGGTAAACGGAGAGAAACATGGCTTCCAGCGTGTCATTAGGCCTGGCCACGGCGTCCAAAACAGCAGGCCAGCAGCATCCAGACATTGGGAGGAGGGCGAGAACATACTGAAGGCCATCTAGGAGAGAAATGACTGCTGTCGGGCCTAACGACACCTTAGTGTAGGCGAGTCCATCAAGCGCCCTGCTCTGGAGTATTTTTCTTGCCTTGTTTCTAACCTGTCTTTTTTTTCGAGAGGCTGCATGCTTTAGTGCCACAATTACAAGGGGTGGTAATAAATCACCCACGATCGATGTCGCTTGCCCATGTTCCTAATTATGAAGCTAATTAATAAACTCAAAAAATGTCTGTCCTAAAAGAGGTTTCCGTGCTCCCTCGAGAATATGCTCTACATCATAAGACTACACAACTCCCTATCTAGCTGTTGTATTTTACCTTAAACTTTCCATTAATAGAAAGGCTCTCTGCAGAGTGGAGTCCTCAATAACCTGCCTGGTGTTTACCTTTATAACAATGAATCACACTGCGTTAATCATTATGCTTACGTAGTTTTTCTGTGCTGAAATAGAGGATGGCCGATTTATCAATATGCTAATGCATAATTATAGTGCATAATATGTTTCCATCGTTTTGTATTGACTTTGTATTTTTGTCCATCAATATCCCCTAATCCAACAGAGACACTCTCATTATGTGGGCATAGACCAGGATGTTTTGCATGCACTGACACGCATCACTTCCTGTTCCCAACACAGGGCTGAGCCAAGAGAGAGGTTGAGCCAGTGGTCACTGTGACAGACAGGCAGGCAAGCAGGCCCCGCTCGGGAGAGTACAGTTACCATGGCACCCTGGGCCTGCAGCACCTGGCACTGTTGTGACAGCTCGACCTGAAATTGTGCTGTTGCATCTGTGGACCTGGATCAAGCTGCTTAAAAGGGCCCCTGTGGTCAGTGATAAAGAGATGCCAGTCCGGAGAATGTGTTGGCCCTGTGACATCGATGTAAAGAGAAAAACTAAAAACAAAAAAACAAAAAACAAAAGCGGATAAACAAACAATGTGCCCCTGGGGACCAGTTAGTGCCAGTAATTGTTACAGCCCTATACACCATGGGAGGCATGTTCTTTACATTTACAAGTACCCATTCTAAAGCAACAATGTACATTGATTTAAAAAAAAATCTTCTACATCAGGCAAGTACTATTCTTAGTATTGAAGAATGTGACACTTTGGCAAAGTTACATATTTATGATAGCAGGGAAGTTGCTGCTCTCAACAGAAACACTAATACGCACGTGTGCACACACACACAAGGCAAGCATGCATGTGTGCACAAACACACACACACACACACACACACACACACACACTGTAGCGAAGGGGAGGAGAAGTCACCCCACTCCATCACACACACACACACACACACACACACACACACACACACACACACACACACACACACACACACACACACACACACACACACGGAGGTTGCCAGGTGTGGGGCTGTGAGCACTGTGCAGGGTCTGTCTTGCACAATCAGTGAAGCACCCTGAGGACCTGGAGTGCCACAAGATAACTGTGTGTCACTAGCGATTAAGTGTGTGTATCTGTCTGTCTGTGTGTGTTTGTGTGTTGGCTGTTTGGAACTGACTGGATAAGAGTCACATTCATTCACATTCATACATCCTGTATTTTATTTACTTCAGCTGTCTGAAGGCATCAGCTACCTCATGCTGAGAGCACCCAGTCTGGGCCTTGCACACAAGTACAGAGGCTACAATTCAGGTTGTGGGGCTCCCTTTCCATTCTCTCTGCTCATGTACAACAATGTCCACAAGGATACACACATATTTGTGCACCCATAAATAACACCCAGGAGCATATACATGTGGACACTGTCATGCCAATATATTAAACAAGAGGAACAGACATGGATAGGGCACACCTACAGGCACAAGAAATTGTGTGTACACCCCAAAAACACATGCAGCACATCCACAGTATGTAGCCCTTTAGTCATACACAAAACACACAATTTCAGCTGTGTGTTGGTGTTTTCCTGCTCAATTTCCTTCAGGTCAAGCTCTGAATTGGCTTCATTTGCAGAGAGAAAGGCTGAATTTAAGGTCAAAGTTCATGTTGTTCTAGCTAGAGGGACAGGGAGGTGGGGGGCATGCCCTTCCAAAATCACCAAGGCCCCAGTATACACAGCCTTGTCACTGAGAGGCAAAACGAGTGATGCAGGGGTCAAAAGCAAGGTCAAAGAGCAAGGTTGAGAGGTCATGAGGCACAAACACAATGAAGACCTAAAGCTAATGGAGAACTTCAAACATCACATACTCACATAGTTTAAAGGGGTACTTCCATCGTTATTTTTATTCATATTTCTGTGTCGCCACTATGGTTGAATGCATTGTGCGTCATTTCTGTGAAAAATTATGTCCTAGTTCTCTTGTTTGACGTCGTTTTCTCTAAGCTAGAACAGGCCTAGTGGTTGAACGACTGGCTTTTCCGGTGTCCCTCGTGAATATCCACGACGTGTCAATAAGGCACCTTTGATAGGGCAAATTCGCTGTCTTTCGTTCACCTAGCTTCTGTCCACTGTTCTCAATGGATGTGATTGAGAGTACATGGCTCTGGGCAGGGCTTACGACCTAGTGACGTAGATAGGTTTAGCCTGCTCTGATCCGCTCGTTTTGGTTAGCTTGACCCTTCAATGACCAGTAAAACCATGAGGATCGAATTTCACGTCTTGGAATGCTGCGTGCATATACTGCTTGTTGTGACCCACCACATTGTAAATAGAGCTACTAAAAGTGTTTTTGACGGAAGGACCCCTTTAACATGCTTCACAAATGTTACATGAGTTACATGCAAAATGTACCTCCATTTAAATGAATTCATTTTTGT
The DNA here is from genome assembly GCA_030347295.1 of Setipinna tenuifilis. NCBI lineage: Eukaryota > Metazoa > Chordata > Actinopteri > Clupeiformes > Engraulidae > Setipinna > Setipinna tenuifilis. The sequence goes on along the minus strand of CM059267.1, from coordinate 30,334,682 downwards.
TTGCTGTTGGCTATTTTAAAAGACAGTCATTTTGCATTCAATTTTATCACAACATTACCTATATGTAAGCTATACAAAAGTGTCATTCCGTAGGCTTTCTCTGCCATGCATAATTTGAGACTGATCCTTCCAGCTGAGTAAAATTATTAGATAACAGATGCACCAGGACCAATACCAGCATCGAGTATTAAGCTGGAACATTCTGCCTTAAGTGTTTGTAAAAAAAAAAAAAAGAAACGATTGCAAATATGTGGTAGCTAACTCATTTAACAGCCCCAGCACGAGAAAAAGCATTGCGTCTCTCATACATCTTAGATACAATACTGGGCAGACAAGCACACACACTGGTCTAAGCAGATTTCAGTAGACAAAAAACAACTGACAATCAACAACAATCAATGGCAGCTGATGACAATCAATGGCTGTAATGCCCAAATGCATGGGTGACTGGCTAATAAGCTTCAAAGGGAGATTTAGTGGAGGCAATATTTTAATGAAGACATATTTTGATTATACTTTGCATAAGAAGAGATACTCTGTTATTATTCCAAAGCTTTTGTTATGAATTGCAAGGAAGAGTATTGTTTAAAGACTAGGGAGCAGAAAGGACAAAGGCAGCTCTTCTCATAATGTAAGACAGAATAAATTTGTCATTTCATTGTGTGTCATAATGCTAGATTTATTATATCTGTCTGGAGGTTAAGGAAGGAGGAAGGGAGACTTTGTCTGAGACTGCAAAAGGGAAATTTATATATTTGATATATGTATTTCAATCTATTTTCTTAGATTACTGTAGTGTAAGGGGGTTGTAGCCATGTCAATGAATTTCCAATGTGTGTGTGTGTGTGTGCATGTGTGTGTGTGTGTGTGTGTGTGTGTGTGTGTGTGTGTGTGCGCATGTCAGATAGACACCGATGGAGAGACATTAAGCCCAATAACCTTGTCTTACGATTCTGCCATCCTGTTTTTTGTCATGGTGCCAAGAAAGTGTGTGATCTCACTTCACATCCACTCCAGGCCTGACTCACGCACTTCACTTAGCCTCAGGCCAGAGGTTTGAATCTGCTAAGAGGCAAACTGCCCAGTCAAAGCTGTCCATCAGTCACACTGGCCTGACACATCCACTGGGCGAAGGAGTAAGGGGCTAGATGAACTGAAAATGCTGTGGTCAGACTTACAATACAGACATCAGTAAAGGGACTAGAATAAGATATAGACATGTCTCTTGTTTATATTGGAAGTCTAACTGCTCCATGGTAAAACTCAATTGTGCTTTTGTGCTCCATTGGTCACTACTAACTGTGGGTTTGATAAACTGACAGAGGCAGGTGAAGGGGGTGGTCTGGTGGTTAAGGTGACATACCTGTGACTTTAAATCCACCCAGCAGTGCTCAGGTACCCTGAGCATGGTACTATCCCACACACTGCTCCCTGGATGCCATTGCCATGGCTGTCCTGTACGTATGTGTGATGGGTTAAATGCAAGTTGCAATTTTGTTCTGTGCACAATGTACTGTGTAATCACAAGAACAAATGACTCTTGTCACTCTAGAGGACATGGGTACATGCTTGGGACCTTCTCCAAAGGGAAACATATATAGTACCTGACTTTGTCCTGTCATCTAAACCACAGTTCCTTTTTGGTATGTATTCGTACACACTGGTATGATCCAGAAAGCAATATGTGTATGAGAAACTACCCAATTTATTCTAAAATAAAAACTCTTTACAGCACATTAAAAAGGGCCTTACACATAAAACTGATTTAGAATCCCTCTTTTAAAATCATCTACCCCAGAGGGAATATTTAGGGTCTTTGAGTGGCCATTTTCCTTAAGCGAAGTTTCTCCAGAGGGGGCTTAGCCTGAACAGACCTGAGTGGTATTAACAGCATATGCCCAACACCTACTGTCTCCTGGAAAGCTACTATAAGCAACATTAGCAGTTCCCTATTAATGTCTGGCACCCACTGACTGATACTGTACTGTAGAACTCCAACTCTGGTGCACACGCAACATAACTGACAAGCAGATGTGCTCCTATCATCTCGTAGATGTCTAGATTGGTTAAAACTCAAACAGTATGTAACTGTAATTTCTTAAACTGCTCAATACCCAGAATACTTTCCTTAGATCACATTACATCAGTTGTCAGGGTGATATGACAGCTACATTAGGCAGGCAGTCTGGCAAAAGTCTCATTTAGGGCTTTAACTGACCGTGGCCAAACATCTGACCGATCACAGAAAGAAATTGGTTTTGATTCTGGTTGCGACAACAGCAGCTTATACATGACTTAGGTTGTTAACTTTAAAGGAGAAATTCAGTGAAAACTGAACTTTGGGTGTGCTAAAATGTGATAATTAGTTGGTATCTTTGCTGTGAAGCAAAACTACACTAGCCTGTTGCATTCCAAACTTTTTTTATTGTTTTTATCAAAAAAGCTTGCCATGCTAGTGATCAGAGTAGGAAGGTAGCTCAAAGACATCGTTATTTTTAAATCATTAAAAAAGCTCAAAGTAGCACCACACTTCTTTGGTAGTGTAACAAGGTCCCTGACATTTAAAATGAGGCATTGAGAACTTGTAAGTGTACAGATGGTTTATTAAAAACACAGTTTTTACAGGTGGTACCTTGCGGTAGTTTCTGGTCGCCTCCATGAGCATGGATATGCATACAATGATGGGCAACTTGAATTCAGAAGCTAAAATCCAATATCACATATTGTACCTGGTCGCTTAATACAGGTGATTAACTTCTCTTCCTGGCTGAAGAGTTGTGCTAATTACAACCAGTTGATGTTGTGAACAGGTGGAACAAATAAATATGCAGTACTGTATTGTAACTTCTGATGCCAGATTGGCCAGCACTGTATGTGTGTGTGTGTGTGTGTGTGTGTGTGTGTGTGTGTGTGTGTGTGTGTGTGTGTGTGCATGTATGTGTTTAAAGTGCAATGAAATATAGGCCTCTTGCCTATCTCAAGAGTGCTTTAATTAAAAAAGATACTGTATCTTTATCAAGGCCCTCTGACAAACATACAGCTATAATACCTTTAACAGAATATCTGGATTAGCCGTACTAGGCCTATTGCTCTTGTCGAACGCAGTGTTAATCAGACTTGAGCCGATAAAAGATGTCAGATATAAAAGATAATCAGATTATCAGATAGCGGAGATAAACACTGTGTACTTAAAATGATTGTGAACCCTACAATACACTCCAATAGAGATGCAAGAAAACTCTGCATTAACAACACCACCAACCTACACTGGAGAACAATTTTGATTGTTCTGTCTGATGAAATAAAACCTAGTCTGCTCTAAGGCAAGTAATGGCTGTTGTTTTTCTGTGACTACTTTGGTTGGTGCTGCCTGCAGTGTTGCTATGCTAACGCTATCATGTCTGAGTCTGTATCGGCCCGCTGACATGATTAATAGCATTAAAGACAAGGCGATCTCGGGGAGGAGGATGAAGAGGAGGGGGAGGAAAAACGAGAGCTTTACATCTGCCACGCCTTGGTGGCTTTCACGGCAGCCCAAGACTTGGCGGAACCATGGGGACCCGGAGGCCTGCTGGTGCTCGTTAGATTGGCCAATAGGCCTTGATCCTAATGTCGTTTGACGGGGTTATTAAGCCCATACAGCCCTGCCGATGCTCCCAGGGCTGCCCAGCCTTAGCCGTGGTCGGGGGAAGATAATGCATTTTTAGAGAAAAGGAAACAACATGGAGTGTCTTTAACAGAAGCATGGGTGCAGATATGTGATTTTTGGAGTAAAAGGAGTTAAATGTTAAGTTCATGGGGAGATGAGCTGGGTGGTATCTGGGGTAAGAGATAGGGGCCTAGTTTATAAAATAAAATAATAATTTAAAAAATGCTAAAAATGCTCCCTTTGCTCTTTATTTCTTGAATCACATTCTGTGTCTCTGTTTGAATGGCTTCCTGTTACTGCTTTCTTGCAAAGATAAGCTTACACATACACACACACACACACACATACACACACACACACACACACACACACAAACACAGTGCTCTGGTCCATTCTCTCTAAGAATACTGGATAACAGGAGGAGGGAGAGAAACGGGTTGCGCACATAAACAGCAAATGGAAGAGTAGAGTGGCCACATCAATATGAAGAGTGGCTGGAGAGGACACATAGACAGAAGACACACAAGGAAGGACATGCACAGGAAATGAAGCCTTGAAACATGTGTCAATCAAGAGACTGATATTTCAGACAGTGTGTGTATGGCATCTATTTGAGGAAATCTCACATGCCATCTTATCACGTGCGTCACAACAAACGTACGCATTGCTGTGAGTCATCTATCTGATGCTTGTGGTGTCGCGGGACCACATACAACATGAGCTACACACACACACACATGCACACCTCACAGGCTGTTTGACTTGAACATTTAAAGGAGAAATTTGGTGTGAATAGCCCTGTTGTTCGAGGTCACAGAGTGTTGTTGGTAGGAAAAAGAATGAGAAAATTTGATGCAACAAAAACTGAATAATAAACTGGAAGCTAACACCTACTGAATGGTGTAAAGGGGAATGAATCTGAAAGTTTCTATGCCCCATTCAGTTGGTATTAGCAACCAGTCCATTATTTGGTTTATGTTGCATCAAATTTGTTGAGTTTTTTAACTAAAAGCACTCAGTGGCCTTGAATAACAAGACTATGGATTGATTCACACTGAACTTCCCCTTTAAGCAAATAATATTTATGGCAGTGGAACATTCCACATCAATTCCAACAGCTTTTTACAGTAAAGTGCCAAGCTTTCAAAACTACAAGCACTATTTAAACCCACAGTGTTGTTGATTTTATTTTGAATGGGTACTTTAAACCGCATGGCATTGGCTTGTAAGGACATTAGAGAAAGTCTTTTATATTAACTGTTTCAAAAGAGTTCTTCAACCAGCTAATTATGTTACTGGCAAACATAAACTTAAGAGTACCTTGACTGTAAATACAAAAAAGTCACTCTGTCTCACACACATACATGCACCCCCCACCACCCGCCCCCCACACACACAAACAAAATATCCAAAAGGCCATCAACTCCTCTCACAATTGATTACAGGACTATTTTGACAGCAGACCATGTGCTGATGATACAGAATGTGATCCCCCTCTCTCTCTATCTCTATCTCTCTCTCTCTCTCTGTCTCTCTCTGTCTCTGTCTCTCTCCCTCTGTCTCTGTTTCTCCCTCCAGTGGTCAGTTAACAAGCCACTGTGACTCCGAAGGACACCCTATCACCATGCACTCAGCCATTTCATTTGCTTTCTGATTACAGGAACACAAGACCCCTGGGGGGAGCCTTCCACTGCTACCTCCCTTGTCTCTGCCCAGTATCTGAATTGACATGTCTGTCGCAACTGTTCATTCGGGTCCAATCAGCCACGTAATAGAAAATGTGCAAATAATGTGTTTTGCATCATAACAATGTACACTGAAATGCACAATTATGGGATGTGGATATGAGTGGAGGCCTGAAGGCATAT
>CM059267.1:30306665-30324165 GCA_030347295.1 Setipinna tenuifilis | reverse complement strand
CATCACCCTTGGAGCTATTGGACACATAAAGTTTGACTTAATGGTCACAGTCATGAGGAACTAGTCATGTTGTTCCCACTCCAGTAACAGCACCGGGATATGAACATTAAACTAATAGTTACATTCTGTCTTCAAATCCATTAACAAAGACGATGGAATTTGTTAGTTGAGGTGGTGGCTGTCCATAGAGGTGCAGAGTTATGGTTGAGAAAGCATCATATTTGTTTTAATCTTTCCAGCTGGTATGAACGGAATGAAATTGATAAAGGGTGCATTGGTACTCATATCCTACAATTTCATCACCCAATTTTAAGTCTAGTTTTAGTGTTGTTTTAGGATAACTTATTTTTGTGTTGTTAAGGTGGCTGTGTTAAGTATAAAGCACTGATATCAGACGATTTCCAACCTTGTTGGCATGACACAGCACTTGCTTAGTTGCACCTTAAAAGTTGGGGCTCCTGAGTGTGGTGCAACTCACAAGTGAGCGGACAGGTCCTCCAGGCTGCAGCACTGAATAAAAGCTCATTATGTTCCAATGTTAAATGGCATTTTCCCTTAAATTCACCAACTATGTCCCCAGGCCAAACCACAATGAACAGTCACTCGTCATACTTTTTCTCCCTCTCTCCCTCGTGCACACACACACACACACACACACACACACACACACACACACACACACACACACACACACACACACACACAGTGTATCAGTTAGATATGCAAATCTTATTTTGTGTGGCATTTCCAGCTCTGCTTAATGTCAGCCTGTCTGGTAGAACAACAAGGAATCCATTCCAGACTGACACAGATAAACACCAGCCTCCACACACGTCTCCACGCACACAACCACACAAACACACACACACACACACACACACACACACACACACACACACACACACACACACACACACACACACTTTTCCTAATAGGATTTGGATGTGTAGATATAAAAAGTGCACACTGCTCAAAAGATAAAAGAGTTTAATAATCCCAAGATGGGTCCTGATGAAGATGAATAGCAGCAACACCCATCTGTTTGTTTGAACTAGAGGAATAGAAATAAAAAAACACAGAACACTAAAAATTGTTGCATCCCATGGCACAATCCGAGTGACAAGCCATCAAGTCATCTTTCCTCTTTTTTCACCATGTGTATCTTTGATGTGTGTGGACGCACTGGACTGTATCTGTCTTTGTGTGTACTGATTTTAACAGTTCAGGTGTAACACCAATTTTTCCTGTTGAAACGTTGTTTTGTCTGACTATGTACTATGACAATGGCGGAAACCACAATAAAACCCACTTGACTTGAGTTGACTGTCTTTATCGCCCTCCCTCTCACTTTGCACCCCTGTCCTCTTTTACTCTTTGTCTCATCTCTTTATTCTGCACTTGCAGGCATTAAATATGTATTAAAATATGTATCGGCAGTTGTGTAGAATGTGGATAAAAGATGTATGATGACTTTCCAGGGCTCAGCAGGGAATCTCATTTCAAAATAATGATAATCCCACCTTCTCCCTACAGACAGGCTTCCTGTTAATCCCAACCAGCGTGTTACCCAGGGGAGTACACTCTATGAACCCATGCACTTATGTCCATACAAACCTTATGGACAACAGCTTATTTGATCTCAAATAATGCCGCATAATGTCCATGGCATGGGAATAATACTGACTGCAATCTTCACTATGGCATTAGAAATAAAAACAAACAGAAAAGTGTGGCTTGGTGACTTGGTTTTCCACATTATTGTGTGCCTTGTTCTCTGCAGAGTTTAGAGTCCCATTTCTTTGGCCAGATTATTCAGAGGCAACACAGCCAGTCTATTAGGCAGGGGTAGTAAAACACACAATACTTTCAACACCCATATACCACAGCAAATTACCCCTTATCTAGCCTTCACAGAAGAATTAGTCAAAGCAGGCAGCAGATACTGCTATTATTAGAGAATTTCGTTTAGGGTAAGTTACTGACTACTCTCAGTAGACTATGCATACATTCATGACTGACAATAATCCTATAATGTGGCAACATTGTTGTTTTGGCCATTAATTTGATGGCATGATAGTAAACAGGCCTAATGGTTCTAATTAGGACCATCTAGATCATTATAGAGGCTATTACCAGGGAGGCTGACAATATTACAGCTCGTCTATTTCCGGGCTGGAGTACTAACATAAAATGGGCCATAGGAAAATAGGCAGCTCACTGGTATCTCACTCTGAGCTTGGTCACAACATTGGCAGTGCATTTAAATTTCCTTATTAAAAACAGTACGTGATAAAATCAGTTCTAAACACACATACACACACACACGCATACACACACACACACACACACACACACACACACACACACACACACATACACATACACACAAATATATTTACAGAAATCTATTCTATCTAATCCATTAAAACATTTTAATGAAATAATAATTTTGCATTTTGGGTAAAATGAATTTATTATTAAGAGTGGAAAAGGGAAAGGTGTCCCATGTAAAAAAAAACGTAGCCTAGAATATTTGAGCTCAGAAGATTTAAGTCCCTAACTTTCACTGCAGTCTAACACCTTCTTTAGCTCGTTAAGGCTATGGCTTGTTCACAATCATGCCAAGTGGTGCAAATTTCAAAGCTTAACCCTACTCTTACATGGGCAATAGAAGAAAGCAAAACCACATGCTGCCAGACAGAGCAAAAGACCTTTAGGAAGAGTGTTTGGTGCACCGCTCTACTGTACATATTATTGCCTTATCACCCTCCAACCTCACCACAAAAAATATCTACACAAGCCTGATGTATTTTGTAAATGAGTCCTGTGTTTTCATTACATTAAAATAAAACTTTTTTCCACAAGGCTTTGAGCAAAGGTATGTTTGGCTGAAAGGAATTTCTTGAAAAGAGTGGACTGATCGTGCATCGGGGGTAGTGTTGCAGTCAATGATTCAGTGAACATTTCAGTGTCAGAGGGAATAAAAGAATTCATTTTAATGCTGGGTGTAAATTCTGGAAGTGAACATTACATGATTACAAGCTGTAAGCAAGCTGAGGGTGAAAAGAGGACGACATCTACAACAGAATAATGATACAAACCTTAGCGCCAGCTCAAGGTCTTTCCATGGATCCACTATCCCCTGACTGAAGTCTAGAAATAGTCCTCAAAAAGCAATATGTTTAAGATGGTCAAAGAACCTCATGGAACTAGAAATCTATTGCAATGAGGAACAACAACTGAAGGACTTGCAAAGTATTGAAAACCTGTGATATCAAAAGGAATGTTGCTAAGTACCAAAGATGAATGATGCTCAAAACAAGGGTGCTTTTTGGTTTTGACCCTTTCCCATCATTTTATTTTGAAACTGTACTAAATGAAAAATGTAAAACTAACAGTGCTTAAAATAGTCATAAAATATTTCATCTACAACTATGCCTTTGCAAATCAAGCCATCTTTAACCAGCTCAGCTGTACATGGAAACATAAATTTTGACCTGGCATGCCCCAAATCCCTTTACGTCTTCAAGTCAGTGCCTATGCATGAAATTCAATCAAAAAAAGTATATGCTTACCACATGATGGACTCAAAAGCTCTCTTTCGTCTAAAACCTATAGGTTATGTAACTCTCTGTAAAGGTCCTGGAATAATTGAGACATGCTGATTGGTCAGCAGCACCAGGTGTCTGACGTAGCGTGGACGCTGAGAGAAAGATTAAGGTCAAACAGGCGGGCAGAGTGCCAGGGGCCCTGGTGTTTGTTTAAGGAACGGGTTACTAATCGCACCCAAAGCATCAACTCAGCTGGCCCTTGCCAACTGGGGTCACACGCCTTGATACTGCCGCTCTAAAATAAGCCTTGATTTATCATGCCAATTAAGGTAGTTCTCGGGAGAGAGAAAGAAAGACAGAGAGAAAGCCAGAGCCAATGAAGAAGGCAGGTGAAAAAAAGAACACTTTAGAAAAGAGGAACAGTACAGGGACTTAAAAAAATGTCTGGAGCTAACTCTGGAGATAGTTCAAATAACCCAAGTCTTGTGCAGAGTGTGAGTTTCTGAGTGAGTGAGTGAGTGAGTGAGTGAGTGAGTGAGTGAGTGAGTGAGTGAGTGAGTGAGTGAGTGAGTGACAGCAAGATATTCTAGGGCAAAACTGAACACTTTCTCCGCATCCTTCAAGGCAAACAGCGACAGCAGGCACACGCTCTGATCTTAGCAGGGATCAGATCGACAGTCTGGGTTTTACGGCACTCACTGAGTGACAGAGCAGAGAGGAAGTGCCATCCTCAAACACAGTCTCTCCCAGTACAACTGACACACACAAGACATGCAACATGCTCAAACACACATATACACAGACACACACAGACACAGACACAGACACAGACACAGACACTCACAAACACACACACACACACACACACACACACACACACACACATTGAATATGTGAAACACTGTGCATATTTGAATAACACGCAAAACCACAAAAAACATTTAAGTGTGCCTAAACACAAGTGCATAAACACAATCACACACACACCCACATACAAACACACACACACAAAAAACATTCAAGTGTGCCTAAACACAAGTACACACACACAATCACACACACAGACACACACACACACTGTAGAGGAAGTCGCAAACAGCAGTACTTCCAACACTCTTTGGCTGCCACCAGCCATGACAGAGACAGCATGACAGATGATATCGCCTCGTTTCCATAGCAATCTCTGCATCTCCAAAGCATTGCGTCTGACAGCAAGATGTTGACCAAGACTCTGCCGCCTACAAAAAAGGCTTGTGACCTGGCCTGGAAGTCTGTTATTAGAGTTATCCTTCAACCAGGGTACATTTGCATAATTGAACTCTAATTGTCTGCCTGGTGTAAGCCTTTCAAAAGCGTTTATTCCCCCCTTTTCTCTGACACAGGACAGTAACTCTTATGTGATCTAATAGCTCAAAGCCTGCAAGGGTCGCTTCCACTGACCTCCCAATTACACAGGGGTCAGCTTCAATCTGGGCAGCCAATTTCCACATGGATGACGGCCTAATTGAAAGGAACTGGCCAGAACAGGCCCTTTTGACACGAACAAACATACACTTTCATGCCTCACTGGATTCTACGAAATTTTAACATAACCTCAACAAATACCTATGCTTAGTGGTTCAATATACAGACATATATATGCCTGTATATTGCATATATATTACATTATATAATGAGTAGACAAATAAAGGGCGCTATTTCTGGTTTTGAAATGCTGATTTTCACTCAGATCTGGCTCATATTAGCCATCCACATAGTATAGTTGGACTTTATGGCACACCATTCTTTACTCTACAGGTAAAGCCACATCTTCAGATTACATTGGCGCAAGTGAATGGTTTACAGACCTCTAATCTATAAAGGTCTGCAAAACAGAGAGAGAGAGAGACAGTGTGTGTGTGTGTGTGGTGTGTGTGTGTGTGTGTGTGTGTGTGTGTGTGTGTGTGTGTGTGTGTGTGTGTCTGCGTGTGTCTGCGTCTATGTCTGCGTGTGTGTGTGTGTATGTCTGCACGTGTGTGTGCCTGGGTATATACAGTATGTGTCTGTGTCTGTGTGTGTCTAGTCAACCGTGTGTCTGTGTGTGGTGGATGTTTAGTAGTGGACATGCCCCCAGATCAATGCCAACAGAAGCTGCAGGGGAGGGGATCAGACGTCAGCTGATACCACAAAGCCTCTTGTTCCTGCCTTATGCCCAGCAAGGCTCCCCATGCAGGAATGGCAGCACACAACCATCACCTGCCGTGCCCTTAACCCGCCCACACCACTGCTCCCTCCAGCCAGGAGCACAGCCAGCCACCCTGCTCTTTCATCTCCACCACCTCAGTAGTGCATCGCCATGGACAACAGCTGCTGGGCCTTCAGAGAAGGGCGACACTAAGCTTGGGCGGTCTCCGAGTTTTCATACCCCCATATTTTCCTGACATAATACCTGTATAAAGTACCTACATGTATATATGTGATATGTGAAAAGGTATGGCCTTCTGGTATTTTTAGGTATTTTTGTACTGTCTGTAATGTAGCCCTGAAGTGTTTAATACATTTTTGTTTTCTTATCAGAACTTTTACTATGATGCAAGAATATGCTAGCCTGGTAAGCCAGCCCCTTTTACTTAATTTTATTTTGTACAGAAGGTCTGGCTGAGGTTCCATTGACATGGTTGTCTCTGGCAGAATCTTGCCTAACCAATCAGCAAACAGAGTGACTGTGCTACATTTGAATTGTAGTGTGTAGACAGGCTTATAGCCAGGCTCATCACATATGTCAGGATTGCATACATTTTTCAGTACAGTACAGTCAGACCCTCTGTACAAAATGAAGTGTAGTACGAGGGGCTGGTTTACCAGGCTAAGAAAATGCTTCTTTTGTTTCGATCACAGCATTTCTGTGCTATGTACCATATGATTCAGTATGTCTCACTGTGACCTGTAAGAGGCTATGGTATTACAATGATACCTTCTGTACCCAGTACATGGTATTCTCAAAGTACTGCCCATGCCTACACAGTACAAACTAAATATGACTGAGACTGAGTACAGCAGGGGCTTTAGCTGAGAGAGCTGGCGTGCACAGGCATGTTGTCTTATCAGCTTTGTTGCTTAGTGGTTTTTTTTTTTCGCTCAAACGTTTTTGGCTGCAGCACAGTACTTTTTTAAAGACTTTCCACAGCCCAAGAAACTGCACACACACGCACCCTCTGACATTCAGCTGCCTCTGAGGGCTGTGAATATGCTGTGTGTGTGACTCAGCATTTTTTGCCTCAACTGGCAAACACTCCGAAATCACGAAAAACCACAAAGAAGATAATAACATGTCATATTGTCAATAACACTGAGAGGGTGTTCAGTCAACACTGGTAACCTTTACTCACTGTGCTGTCAGGTTGACATAAAAAACCTACCAGCAGCAACAGTGAGACCGACTTCAGTTCTACACAGCAAAAACGGTGGCTTTAGATCTTACCTCCACCAGATGGGGCGTGGGGTTGAATCCACACAGGTTGCACACCTGGGTCTTGCACTGAGTGCAGTTGTTGTAGTTGGGGGGCTCTGCCGTGTTTCCCACATTCAGGTCCGTCTTACAAAGGGGGCAGCTGGCCTTGGCCTTGGCTGTTGGGTCTGGAGGCTTCTGCTGCGGCTGCTGTTTCTGCTGCTGCTGGCCAGGAGGTGGCTGCTGCCCCGATGGTTTAGCGGCCGGCGCCTGTTTCGGGGGGCCTTTGGCAGGGGAGGGCTGTTGCTGCTGCTGAGGGGGAGCAGGCCCTCCTTGAGCGGGGTCCATGTTGATGATGCTGCTGGCCTGGTTAAGGAGAGAGGCGCCAAAGCCAAAGAGCTTCCCAAAAGGCTGCTCGGGGGGCGGTGGCTGGCGGGACGGCGAGCTCCCGGCGCTGCGGGTCTGGTCCTGCCGAGCCTGACCACCCCCCTGAGCAGGTGGACGTGAACGGGACAGGTCTGGCTGGGACGGGGCTTTGGCCATGCCTGGCAGAGGGACTGCTCCAGGAGCAGGGGGCTTGTTGATCTGGGGCTGGGGGCCAGCAGTCTGTTTGGGGCCAGGGGACGGTTGGGCCGCGGGCTGAGCTGTGGCTGGAGGTCCAGGCTGGGGCTGGGGCTGGGGCTGGGGCTGTTGCTGGGGCTGTTGCTGGGGTTCTGGTTTGGCTTGGTGGGAGGGAGAGTGGATCTGCTGCTGGCTCTTGGAGCGCGGTGTGGTCATGTCCATTCCCAAAGCTCTCTGCATCTGGCAGTTCAAACACAGCCACTCTTGGACCTGTAGTGTGCACACGCACAGACACAGACACAGACACACACACACACACACACACACACACACACACACACACACACAGGTTAGTAGCCTCATCCAATAACAACATAAAACAGCACATTGCATTTTTATTGTCCTTTTTAAGACACCCAAGGTGCTTTACAGTGAATGAGGATCTTAGTGAATGAAGTTGCATAATATTATGCATAGGGAAATGTGCCATATGTGCAATATCATTGCTGAATGCTGTGATAATGATATGAGTTGTGGTAAATAAAAAAATACTTGCATAAAATACTATGTTATGCTATACATTTCTAAATTACAAGACAGTGAGCAACTGCTATGCTATGGGGAGAACATGAAGGGCAAATATTTTTCTATGTGGAGCGCAAAAGCATAAAGAAATCAACCATTTATTGCAGCTAAGTCAAGTTTTGCATTATTAATACTGCAATATTGTAGGCCTAAGTGGAGATATTGTGATATTTTCTACACATAGTGCAGCCCTAGCTAACCAAAAACAGTGTGTAGCACCCTCCTTGGGTTGATGCACAGCGGCCATTATGCACCACAACACTCACCACACACCAGCTTGGGGTGCAGAGTGAGGGAATGAATCCAAAACACATTGACAGATATGATAGATTAGCGAGCTGGCTTTTGGGGCCCAGCAATAGAAGGATACACACTCCTATGATCTCCAATCTGATACGTGTCAAGCGTGGAAAAATAACAGTTCAGTCTCACCAACACACAGTGACACATGGGATTGAGAAATACTGCAATATGACAACCAACATGCTACTCTAATCTCTATAAGATAGACGCATTCCTGCATCACATGAGAAAAAAACTTCACCAAACTGAACACACAAATTATTACAGTTTTTTTCAACCATTTACACACAAAATCTTTATATAGCACACAATTTCTAACGCCTTTCACTCAAACATCACAACTCCACATCAAATCATCAAAAGCATACACACATTCTCAGCCTTGACACAGTTTTCAATTTAGCTATTCACTTGTTTCAAATCAATACACACAAATCTCTACGTAACACACAGAAATCTAAGAGGAAGTAATATGATTTCCTTTTTCAAACACAGCCACTCAAAATGCCACACTTCATCAGTGCTTTAAACTCTATCCTCATATGTGCAAACAATAACTGCTTTACTGAACACCCATTTTTCTATTGTCAACCTGTCTCCATACTAAACATTTCTCAACCCAACCAAAGAATTCTTCTCAACATGGCACCGGAAAATATATGATCATCGCCCGTATGTCTAACTTCCACTTCACTAGGCAATAGAAAACGCATGTGGTGACATTGATGCTGCCTGTATCCAAGGTTGGATATGTCACACAAGAAGATTCTTTCCTCAGTGTTTGGCAAGAGAAAATATAGCATGCGATACGAATGAAGTATTTTGGCCAGACCCAGCCAGGAGGAGAGAAGGACCCTAAACACACACGCAACTAGCTGTCCCCCATCAATGCCAACCTAGCACAGCACACCTTATGCCTAACACATTTTTTTGGCTCATACTGTAATATCACGTCATATGTATAAAATGTTTTTCCATTCATAACCACTAGCTACGGAGCTTTGATACAAGCCATGCCCTGTCTAGCGTGTTTGCTTTACGTAGTATGCCACTTGTTCTTGTTTTGCACATTGTGTAATGTGAATGCACATGTGTATCCTAGTGTGTTTGTCCACGTGTGTGTGTGTGTGCACATGTGTGTGAGTATGAATGTGTGTAGTTTCTTATGTCTATGTGTGTACGCACTGTGTGTGTGGATAGTGTGTGTATCCACTATTCTGTATCTGTTTTGTCCATACTGTGTTTTACTGTAACAGTTTTGTGTACCACCAATTGCTGCAGGTGAAATGTCTCGTCTCACTATGTACTGTGTATCTATTTATTTAGAAAATTACAGTAAATATTTTTCGTTCCAAAATTGTTTGTGTTGATTTCCACTTGCATACTACCATATTTTCACTCTTGTATGGCAATATATCAAAACATCCATAAAAACAAAAGTGCCTTAGATTTAGACCAATAGTGTATAAATGATATACACAGGTATGTAAGGCTATGGACAATGTGTTTGTAACATGAGACAAATGTTTGCTTTTGAGAAGTGTTTAGAATATTTTGAATACTGTGTTTCATTTTGCAAAAGATAGGGCACTTTTTGCATTTTGTGTGAGCAATAGTTAGATTTGTGTGTAGAGTTTTGAGCAAAGCACATAGAGTTTTGAAAACGTGTGTAAAAGGTTGAAAAAACTGTAATAGCTGACAATAAAATCAAAGGTTTAGTGTGAACCTTAGGCTCCTTCCATGGATGCTGCTGAGATAAATTGAGAAAGGGAGGCTGATTATAAGCCTCTCTAGCAGCTGCACAAAGGATGGGAAAGCTGAAGAAAAAGCAGAATTCTTCTGCTTTTTAGCCAACCAAACTGATTAAACCTGATTAGGCTGGCATTCTCTTCCCTTTCTTTCTTTCTTTTTGTGATGTTCTTTCCACCTTTCCTTTCTCCCTCTGTCTTCTATGTCTATGGCTGTCTCATGTAGTTTTTGTCCCCACCCTACCCTTGTTGATGTCTTTCTCTCCATCCTCCTCTCTGTCTATCTGTGGGTACATGGAGAGTACAGGGTGTGTGTGTGTGTGTGTGTGTGTGTGTGTGTGTGTGTGTGTGTGCCTGCGTGTGTGTGTGTATATGCGCCTGTGTGTGTGTGTGTGTGTGTGTGTGTGTGTGTGTGTGTGTGTGTGTGTGTGTCTCTGTGACGCACAGGCCTCAGACCTGTGTGATAATTGGCATCCCAGTGCTTTGACAGCTGCTTGGGCCACTTCCCTTTTCCAGTGCACTGCTGCGAGATCAGCTCTGACAGGCAAGGGCAGGGAGTGGGCACAGAGGGACCAGGGACATACAGAGCATGTGCAACTAACATACACACACACAGCCTCCCTCTCTTTCACACACACTCTCTCGCTCTCGCTCTCGCTCTCACATACAGAGCTCTCATTCTCTCTCTCTCTCTCTCTCTCTCTCTCTCTCTCACTCACTCACACACACAGACACACAGAAATACACACACACACACACACAAACTGTTAATCTCTCTCACACACTCTCTCACTCTCTCTCTCTCTCTCTCTCTCTCTCTCTCTCATTTGCTCTTTCCCTCGTTCTTTCTTTCTCTCTCTCTCTCTTACACACACACAGACACACACACAGACACAGCCACACACACACACACACACATTTTACTAATTTATTTGTGCCTACCATTTCAAATCATCATACACAGGCACAAATTTAACAGTTGCAGTAACACTCAATCATGATTCAGGCAATTGATGACCACACTGATCAAGTAGATTGTCCAAAGCAAAGAGTTATTATGGGTACACACAGCACCGCCTTTTCCAGATATGGCGACTCCCAATTATTGCTGATACTGAGCAATATTTTAACAGCTGTTTTCCATGTGTTTTTAAAAAGCCAAGCATCCTAAGCCCCCTAGTAGCCAGCCTGTGTACATGGCCGAAACTTCCAAATATGAGCACTACATATATACACTTATAGCCAAGCATAGAAATTTGTTGCACTAGTGGTTGGTACTTAGTTTGTCTAGATATGTCTCTTCTAGATAGGAATCAAAGCAGCAACCCACTTCTAGAATATAAACACATCTATTATCCTCATCAACAATGGTGATATCTGGTTTTGTGGCACTCAGTCCAGGAAAAACAGAGGTTTGGTGCAGAGCACACACACACACACACACACACACACTCACACACAGACACACACACAGACACACACACAAATAGTTTGTAGTAATCCAAATACACATAGATGCTTGTGTTCACGTAGGTATGTACATAGGCATGAACAATAAACGTATGTAGGCTACGTATACACTTGCTCCATATGTAGTTCATATATATGTATACACTTGCTTGGTACTTTGCACAAGGTTTGATGATATGTTGTCTTTGAACACACCCACACATGCAGTCATGTAAACACACACACACACACACACACACACACACACACACACACACACACACACACACACTGTCACCTCTCCATGCCATGCATGAATCATATGCTCTTTAAATGCCAGGCCAGTGCAAATGTAACCATTGGATGGCTTCAGCCAGCTTTCCTTCCTTCATGTGTAACATGAACGCAGGCATCACCTCATCATGGTTAATGATATAGTCACCCTATCTTTCATTACAAGCTCATTTGAATAAGGCATTACAGCTGCACTAACTATTTTACTTACATAATGGCTCTCATAGTAATTGCCTTTCAATATGTCCTTGGTTTCCTTGTGTTTCTCATTTCTCCACAAAGATAATGACATTATTTTTCATCATCCTGCTTCCAAGCAGTCACGGACCATTATTATTTGAAATGATTGCATCACAACCCGAGAGTGATCATTTACTACTGTTGTTGCACAACTTTGCCACTTCTGGCTGCATCTAAATCAAAATCCGAAGGAGGACACACCCTTTCTTGTCAACACACCCTGCTGTGTCATTCCCACAAGATCACTGTTGTGTGTCACTTAATCTCAGCAGCTGTTAATAGGCCTTCTGAAGGGGTGATATAAAGATCTACCAGTCATCGTGAAGAAGCACATATTTCATGAAGAAGTGCTCATTTCACAGTGTCTCTATCACTAGATGGCTGGTGTAAAGAAGATTGGATTGTTCTTTGCACACAGATATACCACACAGAGTGAGCAGCACAGCACAAACCACAGCGGGGTGCAATCTTTTGGGATTTCTTGGCCTGGTGTTGTCAGAAAGTCACTATATTGGTCTGTCACATATCTGTAGTCTCTGGGCTCGGTTTGTGCCTCCAGTGCCTTCCTCACTGTCTTTCTTTCTCTGGCTCTTGCTCTCTCTCTCTTCTTTTCTTGCTCTCTCTTTCTACCACCCCCCCACACACACACCCCACACCCCAGTCCCTCTCTCAATCTCTCTCTGTCTCACTGCTAATGTCCCTGCTGAGTGAGTGTAGACAGCTTGACGTGGTGACACACTGCACTGCTCAACGGGGTGAGGAGAGAGAGATGCAGGTCCAGAGCCCCCACAGGACTGTTAACAGTAGCACTAGAGCAGGAAGAAGACGAGGTACTAAAGGGAGGGAGAAGAAGAGAAGAAGAGGAGAAGAAAGTAGATTGGCCAAGACAACATGTGATCCTTCATTAGATCAGACCTTCTCCCCACTTTTTATCTATCTGTATCATGATTTGGTGCTTAGGCTGCTGGAATCCACATTTCCCTGAAGAAAACCTCTGAAGGGATTACTAACCTTTTATTCTAATCCATTGTGTTCCATTCTATTACATTCTAATCCATTCTATTCTGTTCTATTCTATTCTATTCTATTCCATTCTATTCTATTCTTCTACACTCCCCTGATTGTTAGTGAGATTCTATCCTCAAAGCCCATATCTCCCACTCCATTCTTTTCTCTCTGACTCCAACTCTGTCTATTCATGCCCTTTTTCTTTCTGTGTTCATAGTATTCCCATTTTTCTTCTCTGTGCCCTGTTTTTTTCCAACTCCAACTCTTTGTCTTTGTCTAATGTATATTGTTTTCTGCACACTTTTGCTCTCTCTCTGTGTCTCCCTTTTTCTTTCTCTCTCTCTCTCTCTCTCCCCCCTCTCTCTATTGCACTCTCTGTCTCTCATCTCCCTCTATCTCCCTGACTCATTTATCTGTTCCAGCTCTCTCCCTCTCCTATTTCTTTCAGAGCAGTACCCCTCATTTCCTGCCTGTTCTCTGTTCTAAAGGCTCTTCATCTTTGCCCTCTGAGGGAAAACAGCAGTTTGTTATCATTATTGCTTTGTAATCAATACTGTATGCAGAGCAGAAATAGTCTATGGGCCCATACATTATGATAAATTGTGCCCAATTAACTATGGTGCAAACTATATAGTCTCTCTCATTCTCTAAGTGTGTGTGTGTGTGTGTGTGTGTGTGTGTGTGTGTGTGTGTGTGTGTGTGTGTGAAAGAGAGAGAGGGATAGAGGGAGATAGAGATAGAGAGAGAGAGAGAGAGAGAGAGAGAGAGAGAGAGAGAGAGATGCACATGCCTATGTTTGTCTCATCAAATATAACAAGCAATACCTTTCCAGCAAAAGAGAAAGTAAAAAAGATGAGCATAGTGCTATGTGTGGTGTTGTTTTGTGAATATTTTTGTGTCTACGTTTCTGTGAGTGTGCAAACATGTGGTTGAGTTGATTAATTCCCCAGACACACACACACTCTCTCTCACCATTGATTTACCCACAAATTATCCTGCAGTGCCTATATCATTGATCTTACTTGGCCAGTGTGTGTCTCTGTGTGTGTACTGTACCTGTGCATGTTTTGTACATGCGTGCGTGTGTGTGTGTGAAGTGTGTGCATGTCTGTGTGTGTGTGTGTGTGTGTGTGTGTGTATGTGATTGTGTGTGTGTGTGTGTGTGTGTGTGTGTGTGTTGTGATTGTGTGTGTGCGTGTGTGTCTTGAAACTGAATCCTTTACAAGAAACCTGTAATTTCTGCAGTCATACAGCTCTGCACTGAACACATGCTTAAATCACCCCGTGCTCTGATTTCACACACAGCTTACTGTTTAACTTGCATGGCCATCCAAGTAAGAGCCCGAGCCACAAAATATTTATGAGCAAGCATCAAGGCCCTACCGCTGTTGTCCCTCCTGGGCTTTACCGAGATACAAATCAGCACAATGAAGACAAGCAGCCATGAAAGGGAGAGAGACGGCCACAAACACCAGATAATAAAGATGCCGGAGACATGGGAAATAGAAACAGTGAAAGAAAGACAGACAACATAACACAAGAGATAGGACTGTGTGACAGAAAACCAAACAGACGGGAACAGATCAGAAAACATTTCAATAACTAAGAACAACAGGAAAAAAGAAAAATAGAAAGAAAGAATAAAAGAAAGAATGACTAAGAAAGAAAAGTCAGAAAGAAAGCAAGCAAGAAAAAAAAGAAAGACTGGAAGAGTTAGACAAATGGAAAGACAAGTCAACACTGAAGAGTGCCAAAGCAGACGAACACACTGGCACGTGTAGAGGAATGTAAAGTATTGGCTGACACGGCGGGCATAGGAGCATGTACACACAGCCAGTCAGATCATCATGTCAGCACTGGGGAAGACAGGGAAGAGACGCCTGGAGTGGAGGGGCAGACACCGCAGTATCAGCTCACCACAGCATGAGAGAAAGAGAGTGAGAGAGAAAGAAAAAGAGAGAGAGAGAGAAACAGAGAGAGAAGAAGAAAGATAAAGAGACACAAAGAAAGAGACAGGTGGCTGCTGAACACTGCAGTTTGGTGGGGTGAAGAAATCATTTTGAATGCAGTCAGTTTATCAGTTCACTGACAAAAAAACTGGGCCATGAAACATCAAAAGAGTGGTTGCATGCCTATGTGTGTAGTGTTGTGTATTTGTGCACACGCACACACACACACAATCACACACACACACACACACACACACACACACACACACACACACACACACAGACCCACTCCTCTCCACAGCCTGCCAGCTCATTAGCAGGCTCTCCACAGCCAACATCATTTTAAGCAAAAACTGTCAGTTTCCCCACAGCAGATGATTTCATTATGATTCTAACATGATTAGCCAGAGCACTGAGTAATACCTGACAGACAGCACTGAACACTGCAATCATACCAGACCAGAAACAGAAGCCCTGTGTGTCTGCATGCTGACGCGGCATACTGATGGAGTGAGCTGCAAGCAGAGTGAGTCGCCTACTATAAACACATCCAACCCTACAGCCTACAGAAGGCACCACCTCTCTGCTTCAACCAATCAGGTACAAGTGGTGCCTTGGCTCAGAGGCAGGGGCTTCTGATGTGGAAACTGTATATGCATGCATGAATGTATTGTGTTTCAATCTATGCATGTATGTCTGAATGTATGTAGGTATGTATGTACTCCATGTATGTGCATGTGTGTGTGTGTGTGAGGGGGGGGGGGTGTATTTATGCATGTAGACATGTATGTGTGTGCTTCTGCATGTGTGTATGGAGGCTTGTGAGGTTCTGTAATAAGGTTAATGCATGAATTACAATCAAAGAGCCTACATTTTAAAGCCACCAGCCACTCCTCTCTCTGTTCGTCACCATACGCCACCACACCGCCATAGTACTGTGCTACTGAGCGTGTGCAGCAGGTCACTCTGCTGGAGTGAGATATATGGGGACTGAGGAGCTAGCATCAGTAAGAGTGCACACACTGCCTCAGACTGGCTGCCGCAGTACTACAGTAGCCTGTACTGCCCTGTAGAAAAACCAGGAATAACAACATGTGAAAATAACATGCTAGACACTAAGAAAGTGTGACCACATAGGCATGTACACATACACTTGTACAACGAAGTATATGAGTATGTGCAGTCATTAGTATTTGCGTGGGTATATGCATGAAATGTCCATTGATGTGTGCACTCATTTTTGTGTATGTGTGTGAGTGTGTGTGTGTGTGTGTGAAATGTGTGTGTTTAGTGTGTCTGTCTAAGTGAGTGTGTGTGTGTGTGTGTGTGTGTGTGTGTGTGTGTGTTTGTGAGTGTGAGTGTATGTGCAATGTGTGTGTCTGTCTAAGTGAGTATGTGTATGTGTGCGTGGGTGCATGTGTGGTCTTGTTTGGAGAACGCTCAGTCCAGATGGCTGTGATTTCACTTCCTGCTGTCTCCCGGATGATTGATCCAAGCGCTGGAAGTAGGAGTGCGAGACAGTGGGTCTCCGTCCCTCCAGATGAATCACACAAGCAGCCCCCAACCCCTCTTTCCTGATAACATTTACATTTAACGCCTGTTTTTTTTTTATCTACACAAACATCTCATGAAAGCACAACATGATTTTTTATCTGTTACCGTAAATCCAAGGCAGCTCACACACACTATGATGACCTTGACATTCCCAGCGCCATCTTTTTCCACTGGTGCCGATTAAAAAGGTTCTGCCTGACTGGAGCGTTAAGGCCACTTCCTACTTGTCATGCAGCACCAGGGGACCTGTTAGCATCTGTTTTTTACATCCCCAAAGGCACCCGGCAGGATTGGTCGAGACAGTGTGAATGAAGATGATTTCTACAGTGTGCGACTCACTCCGCCCGTGATTGTCGTGACTAATGTGCTGCTGGTCAAGGGTATGAGGAGAGGCTGAGACACAATCGATTTCTCACTCATTCAGGCCTGATGGGGCTCACCAGCCAATTCACCCATTATTGACCCAAATTCATCTCTCATTTTCTGATCTGACTCGGCGACTCCGCTCTGTGCTATATCTTTTACTCACATTATCTTCTCTCTTCTCTCTTGTCTCTCTCTCTCTTTCCTCTCACTTACTTGGTATATCTTTCACCTGCAATTTTCACTCTTTCTCTGTGTGTCTCTCTTATTTCTCATCCACTTGCTATATCTATTACTCACATTTTCCACTTTCCCCCTCTATCTATCCCTTTATTTTGTTGCATCTTTTTTCCATTTGCATTTTCCACTATTTCTGTGCGTCACTCTCTCTCTCGCTCTTTTCTTCCTCCCTCTCTCTTGCTTACTATTTTTTTTTTTTCATTTTCATTTCTACTATTTCTCTCTCTC
>CM059267.1:29414008-29589065 GCA_030347295.1 Setipinna tenuifilis | reverse complement strand
TGAAGCCAATATATTGAGAATACTCCGAAGAAGAAATCGTCTTCCTAACATACAAGCATCACCATTATTATACCTACAAAGGCATTTCAGTGTCTATGTTCACGTAGTTACTTCAGATGTGTTATGACAAGGTCAATATTGATAGCTTTCCAGCGTTTGTTTCATTTGTAGGCAAGTGGTCATATTTTTCAAACAGTCGGTAGGCTACTACTCAACCCGTTAAACAAAAGCTGTACGGACATCAGTTAATGGAAAACTATTCCACAATGACGAACGGTTTAATATGAAAAATATGAAATAAACCGGAATATATTGTAAAGTTACAAGGAAATAGTTCATTATTATACCACTGCTTGCTGGAATTTCCCATTGTGAAGTGCTGTTTAAATAAAGTTTTTTTCCAGATGTCCACCGTAATAAAAATGTCACTCTGAACTTGTGAGAGAGACAGGGGGGAAATGTAATTTGGCTGTATTAGCCTATGTTTTACTCGTTCATTGGACTTCGTTCTAAATGACAGCTAGCCCATTTAGACAGAATAGTTGACATTACGTGTAATTGTGCTATAGGTTTCAAAAGGATTGAAGGTGCAGAAAATAGACTCGTTTCTAACGTGGTCTGTGAGCGACACACATCGTCTGTGAGTGAACGGATCTGTTAACATGCATACAACTCACCAGAAACCGCTCCCGCAGAATAATTATCCATCTCCGAAACAGTACAAATAAAACAGAACTTATAACATTGTGGCTAATATCCTAGCAAGCAACGCGTAGCATTCAGTTCACATCGGATCTGTTAACATGCATACAACTCACCAGAAATCGCTCCCGCAGAATATAATTATCCATCTCCGAAACAGTACAAATAAAGCAGAACTTATAACATTGTGGCTAATATCCTAGCAAACAAGCAACGCGTAGCATCCAGTTGGGTGGCTAATATGGTAGCAAGGAAGCTAACTTTCAGTCAGCTGTAACACGCTACTGATCACAGCCCTTCTATACTCGCTTCGTTTATTTCTTTCACTAAGTGAAGCAATATTTCGTAGTTTACTAATAACATATAGTAAAAATAGCATGGCAGGACTTTGAAATATCAGAATCTAAGCCTTAAGCCAGTATCACATTAATGAAAGAAAATGGCGCCCTGTTGCTGCTGCTGAACTCCTGTTGAACTGGGGGACCCAATAGCTGCCCGTGCTCTTGCCTGACTTTAACGCACTATGGAACACACCTGTTGATTGATGCCAATTTATTAAAAAATGACAAATATTGGCTTCACAGCCCTTCAACATTTAACATCTACACCACTTCCACACCATGTATACCAAATCTCACATTAATCTAATGTACCGTGTAGCTTTACCACAACCTAAAACAAGTCATTCTGCTACCAGATGGTGGCGCTATGCCTGACTGCCATTTCACTCACACAGATATGTTCATAGTCATGACAGACATTAACCTGTCAAGTTTTATTCTTGTCAAACACTGCATAATGAATTGGTGACACATTTCCTGTGTATCTGGATACTTATAATGTGATACTTAAATTCATCAAGCCATTGTTTCGTCATCTTACAACATATCAAAAATCTCTTCGCAATTTAACATCTACAACATGTTGACATCATGTATACCAAAACTGACACAAATCTGATGTACGGTTTAGGACAAGTACGTTAAATTCCATTGTATGTCAAATCGCACAAAAGTCCAAATATCTCACTTCTGTTGGGTGTGGCCATGCCATTGTATTGACCTTTTTTGTTCGCCTTAGTGAGATGAACCCACCTACCAAATTTCGTGCATGTAGCTGAAAGTGTATGGCACCCACGAACCTCTGTAACAACAGGGGGCGCTACAGTGTCCCTGGGCAACTTCAGGGCTTGGGTATTTCTCTCTGAGTAGCGGGGGGAATTTCTGACGTGTGTGCCAAATTTCATGAGTTTTCGTGCATGGGAACCGCCTCAAAAAAGGGCAAACGGGCGGGAGGAAAAGAATAATAATAATAATAATAATAATAATAATCTTAGCAGAAACAATAGGGCTTCGCACCTCCGGTGCAGGCACAGCCTGCACCTCCGGTGCTCGGGCCCTAAATATAGCAATAATGAGTACCCAATACATTGTTCAAGACTGGCAATTCATTATAATTTGGTACAAATTAGGCCTGAAGACCATACATAATTTACCATTACTCCTCATTACCTTCCAACAACCTACAGGCAGTGTTACCTCTCTGCCCACCAATGACAAGCAGCTAGATGATTGACTGCCTCCTATAAATGCTCTCTCTCACTCTATTGAGGTGAGGTGGAAGGAGCAATGGCAGCGTTACAACGCATCATTGAGTTGAATAGGTGCCGGAGGCGCCGCCGCAGTGAGATCGTTTATGTCCACGCATACATCAGGGAGCACTTTAACCCCCTGGAGGTGCTCTCTGATGAGGCTATAGTGAGAAAATATAGACTCACTAGGCCTCAAATCAGAGAGTTGCTGGAAGTAGTTCACCAGCACTTGGTGAGACCCACTAGGCGTAATTTTGCATTGACGCCAACTGTGCAGTATTCCAGCTGCACTGCGATTTTATGTCACCGGAAGCTTTTTTGAGGTGTTGGGGGGATGGCCTGGGAATGAGCAAGGCCTCCATCAGCAGGTCGGTGACAGCTGTCACCCAGGTGTTGCTGCAGCTGGCTGACAGGATGGCCTTTCCATCAACACCAGAGGACATCGCCAGGACCACCCAGGCCTTTCATGGTGTCGCCGGTCTTCCCCGGGTCATTGGTGTTATTGATGGAACACTTGTTCCCATTGCCAAGCCTTCAGACAATGAGCCCATATATGGCTCGAGAAAAGGCTTCCCGGCACTTAAGGTGCAAGTGGTGTGTGACCACCAGGGTGTCTTTACCGACATCGTGGCAAGGTGGCCAGGCAGCACCCACGACGCCTTTGTTTGGGCCAACTCTGCCCTGTGTCAGGTGGCAGAGGGTGGTGGCTTTGGGGGCTGCTGCCCTTTGCGCCCCTATCTGCTCACCCCCATCCAGCAACCCAGCACAGCGGCAGAGGCAAGGTACAACAGGGCACACATTGCAACCCGTGCCATTGTGGAGAGGGCCATAGGGGCATGGAAGCAGTGGTTCCGTTGCCTGAGCAAGACGGTGGGTGGTGTGCAGCTTCACCCAACAAAGTGCTGTGCTGTGGTGGTGGTGACAGCGCTGCTGCACAACATGGCATTGAGGGCAAATGTCCCTCTTCCAGAAGAGGACATTGTGTTGGAGGCAGATGTGGCAGATCTCCCTCTTGAAGATGCCAATCCTCAAGGCCTGGAAGTGAGGAACCAGTTAGTGCACCACATGTTTGGCCACTAAAGCACCTCCCCACACCCACAGCTTCATTTCCCCCCTTTATTTTATTTTAGACAACACATTTGACCTTTTGTGGGTTATTTTCTTTGACCTCTTTTTATTCTCCCCTTTTATTATTTTAGTTTGTTGTTTTGTGTTTTTTTTTAATCATACATTTAGTTGGCCTATGTTGAGCAACCGAACACAAATTCCATGGGCATCCATCACAGTATTACAAAACGATCATTAACATCACTCACGTAAATTTCCTGTGATCCAACCACATTTTGCTACAGCTTGCTTCATGTGTGTTATTGGGTGTATCTGGCATTGCAGGAACGAAAATGGAAGTGAATTATAGTAAGATCATTAATGCGGTTGGTGGCGGTAAAGCGTAGAATGGTGCATAATTTGACCCAAAGGTGACGAGCAAGACGTCACGTGTACATAAACTGACATAAACAATGGTCTAACGACAGGTCCAAGTTAATCGTTTGAACGACACAACTTAACGATGGAACTTCGGATGGATCGTCCAGACTTTGCTGTTGGGAAACACCTGCGTCGTCGAACGATCCATCGGACTAACATTGTTGTAAACATCTTCTATCTAGTGCTCCTGTGTTGGCTGCTCCCAGATTTGACGACCCTTTCTTGTTGGCTGTTGATGCCAGTGACTGTAGGGCAGGTGCTGTCCTTCTTCAGGTGTGTTTATAGATAGAATAAGGAACTCAAACCAGCGGGTTATGTGTCAACTCTACCCGCTTAAGATCAAACACATTAAAGGTGTCGATAACGTTCTTGCAGATGCCCTGTCTAGGGTCTAAAACTTATTCATGTTTGTCTGTGTTCTCGTTTCTCTTTTTCTTTCCCCAGTATTTAAGGGCCCAGAATGCTGGGGGGACCCAACGGTGGGATGGGAGTCACAGAGGGTCTT
The DNA here is from genome assembly GCA_030347295.1 of Setipinna tenuifilis. NCBI lineage: Eukaryota > Metazoa > Chordata > Actinopteri > Clupeiformes > Engraulidae > Setipinna > Setipinna tenuifilis. The sequence continues at coordinate 29,584,779 of CM059267.1, read as the reverse complement.
CCTGTTTTTTCTTTTATTTTTAGGCTTCCTGGGTGGAAACCTCTTGGGGAGGAAGGTGCAACGCACCTCTGTTGTACCTGTGGGCTGCCTGAGTTCTGGTGATGGCCAGATGAGGCTCAGGTGCCTAGTTTGCGTTAAGGTGTGGGTAATTGGGAGAATTGCCTACACCTGGATAGGAGACCTCATCCCCTTCTTGGTAGCTTTTTCCTCCTCTCACCTTTTTTTTGTTGACATCCTTTTGAGAACACGCCACGCAAAACAGACATTCCTACTTAGACATCCGACACACACATTCATACATTTTCCCCCTATGTTGTGTCAGTGACAAGCCAGTTCAGGCATCAGCGCACGGCCAAGTACTAATGTATTTAAATGAATTAAACACATACTCTTATTGTGGCATACCACCAAAAATCTATAACATATTTAGCTGGGCCTAGAATGTGTGGCAGTGTCCTATTTTTTTGTCATAACCAGTGGCTGTCACGGTGTTCCATTGGGGTTTTTTGGCAGTGCTGTATCTTTCCTTTGTTTTCCCCTAATCACATTATTAGTTTGAATTATTCTCCCTACACCCTGCACTGCCACAATAACCTCCTTCACCTGTGTCTCCTTGTCTTGTTAATCTGTCCCAGCTCCCAGCCTAGTCTCCTTGTTTCTTGTTAATCGGTCCTGATTTAGTTCACCTGTCTGCCTCGTCTCCTTGTTCTCTGATTATTCCCAGCACCTGCACTCCCTCGTTTATGCTCGTTAACTCCTTGGTTTTCTGCACTATTTAAGCCCTGGTTTTTCAGTCATCCTTGTCGGTTCGTTTGCCACTCACGGTATGTTTTCACGGCACTCTGCTCCTGACTCTGTCTCGTCCTGTCGGTCTTGTTTTCCTGTTTTCCTGCCTGTTTTGAGTTTTTGATTCTAGTCCCAGTGTTTCCCAGTATCGTGTTTCGTTCCATGGATTCTGTCTTGCCTGTGTCTTGTGCCTGTCCTGTTTTTGTCAGTCTGGTCTCCAGTGTGTTCCGTCTCCTGTTTTTGGACTGTTTGCATGGCTACGACTCGGACTGTCCCTGACAACGCTGCGATCTCCAGCCCTCGCCTACCGATCCGGTTCACCGGTGACGATTCATCTGCCAGTGGCTCAGGTGGTAGAGCGGCGGACTACCACCCCTGGAGTTGCGGGTTCAATCCCCGCTCAGCCCAGCGTCACGAGTCCTGCCTGCCTGCCCAGTTTTGTTTCCTGTCTCTGTTCCGTGTTCCTGTCTGCCCTGATCCTGACCTGGCGGCCGACACCGGCCGCTCCTGTTCCAGTCCTGTCCACCCTGACTCTGTTCCTGTCTGCCCAGCCCTGATCCTGACCTGGCGGCCGACGCCGGCCGCTTCTGTTCCAGTCCTGTCTGCCCTGCACCCTGACTGTGTTCCTGTCCCCAGCTCTGTCTCCTGTTACCCTGTCTGTGTTTCTGTGTGCTCTGTCTGCTTGGACTGACTCCCGGCGTCAACGTGGACCTCATCCCTGACTACGCTGCATCTCCAGCCCGCGGCTACCGATCCGGCTCACCGGCGGCGACTCGTCTGCCAGTGGCTCAGGTGGTAGAGTGGCAGTCTACCACCCCTGGAGTTGCGGGTTCAATCCCCGCTCAGCCCAGCGACACGAGCCCTGCCTGCCTGCCCAGTCTTGTTCCCCGTCTCTGTTCCATGTTCCTGTCTGCCCTGTTCCTGACCCGGCGGCCGATGGCGGCCGCTTCTGTTCCTGACCCGGCGGCTGGCGGCGGCCGCTTCTGTTCCCGACCCGGCGGCTGGCGGCGGCCGCTTCTGTTCCTGACCCGGCGGCCAACGGCGGCCGCTTCTGTTCCAGTCCTGTCTGCCCTGCACCCTGACTCTGCTCCTGTCTGCCCAGCTCTGTGTTCTGTTCCCTGACTCTGCCCCATGTGCCTCCAGTCCCTGTCCTTGTTACCCTGTCTGTGTTTTTGTTTAATAAATGGCCTCTGGGGCTACGTTTACAGGTAGACACCGTGAGCATATGTACTACCCCTATTGGGGGTTGTGGTGGTCCTCCCCCAGAAATTTTTGGATTTCTTAGATGCAATTTCCTGCATTCTAGTGCATTTTGGGGTAGCCTGTTTCACATAGCAAATGCAAAATCCATTCTGATTCAGCTTACATTGTCAGTTGCATGACCTTAATAAATACTTGTAAAATGACAATTGCAAAGTGATAATGAAATGTAGTCTTACAATGAAAGTACACAGCACTACAGTGCTGCGCCCGCAGCGCGAAATAAAAAGGCCAATTAAAATCTTTTATTTGTAATGCTCTCAAACTTTTTTCACATGCTTCCATAGACTCAAGCTTTGTCAGCGCCCCGGAGTGGGAGGGCTTTCGCTCACCGTACCAAATAGCAAACAATCATCTCACGTTCTCACGTAAAGTCAATACACTCTCACTGGTGGTTAAGGTGGAACGGTATGGTTTCTTATTGTGGGCGCACGGACTAGCCGCGTACGAGTAACAAATCGGTCTGTCTACATTTGTCTAACTTCGGCTACATACGTCAGCAAGAACTCCGCCTCGCAGCATGGGCGGGTGTTTAAAAGGCGCCCGTCAAGTCGGACACAAGTCTTTTGTTTAAACCACCTGATCTTCGTAGTAGATGGCGGAGAGGTCATGTGTTGTGTGTGAGGGACAAGGAGGGGGCGGGCGGTTGTAGTAGGGTGCATTGAGACTTCAAGTCAAGTCGAGTCGTTTTTTTTAATAGCACATTTAAACAAAACAACAGAGATGTCCCAAAGTGCTGCACAACACAAGGATGAAAGGCGAGGCGGAGTTCTTGCTGACGTATGTAGACAAACTCAGACAAATGCAAACAGACCGGTTTGTCACTCGAACGCAGCTTATGTCTTGGTCTTAATGACGAACTAGTTGTTTGACTGTAACGTAAGTGGGTACCTTGGTCGTAGCCTATAGCATCCGAATGCACCCGATGCACCTGGGTACATTGCAGTATTCTACTGTCAGATGTATTTTGGCAGTTTTCTCCAAAGCAACATACACCAAATTGTTCCAATGTGGAGCTATAATCAAATCAACACACACCTTAATAAGTGAGTACAGTGAAATTAGCAGTTAGTGGGATTATATTGTACAGTATTATAACATTTAAATAACAAATAATGACTTCATCTGCTTGGGTGAAGAAAAACATTTTCACGTGAATAAGGTGAACTAGTTGTTTGACTGTAACATAAGTGGGTGAATTGGTTGTAGCCTATAGCATCCGGTTAGTAAAGTGTAATACCTGGCTAATACTAACTCATTACAAATTACAAAAGAAAAAGTCATTGGTTAATAAACTGCAATTTAATGACCAAGGCTACATAGTAGGTATAAATTACTGTTGCTACGTAAAATAGTTATATTATTTACTTTCAAATATGTTGCATATTAGCACATGAAGTGAACGACTAAATGACCCCCAAATCGACCAAAAGATTGTTTCTAGTTGGCTTAATTTAGTTGACTTAGCATTCTTTTCAACTACCTAGTCCCCCTTCTTGTTCTGACAACAAATGCAACAAATGCTGGCTACTGCAACTGGGGGGAATGTAGAATAACACTTGCACAAATCATTTAGTTTAAATGCTTTATCAATGCTTTATTTGTTGATTGTCCTTTATGGTCTATCATTGCAATTTATTATACTTTAGGGTAGTTGATTACCTTCCATATTCCAAATGAATGTACTGACAAATACAATATAAATGGCATGGTAGCATGAATACTGGTCACCTATTTAAATTTGTATTTATTTTTTGTTTTGTTTAGTTTGTTTGTTTTGCACAGTCTTTGGAATCAGTGGACCAAGCATTTTACCACATATTGTACTAAGTATACTTGTGTGTATACTTTGTCAAACCATTTAACATGGGAATGGTGGTTAAACCATTATACATGGTGATACTGGTGCCTTTAAGAGCATGGTATGATGAAATCTGAGTCAAGTGCACCACACTCTAAGTGCAGCTATTGCAAAGATTAACACATGTAGCAGGGCCAGAGGTTAGACATACACAAACATGGTTCAAACTGGATAAGTAAAGGACACATGAAATAATAAAGGCCTAATGCTGAGCACAGAGAGAACAGGGCCCTGTGATGTCTTGGCTTATGAGAATAATTGCAGCACATGTGTGCCCCTTCTGTGTCGTGTCCCACTTGCCTCTTGGTACATCGTCTATTTTTAGCTTTGTTGCTCTGCAGGGCAGGCCAGAGAGGGAGTAAACAGATCTAACTTAGTTCCCCCAGGGCACAGCCATACCGCCAACCTCCCACCCCTTCATACCCTTCTCACCCCGAGCCCCAACTCTGTTTCATACATGATCAACAGTGGTCTCATTCAGCTGAGAGGCTGTTATGGACGTCTAATGCCCAAAGAGCACAGATCCCAAGAGGACGATTACGTTGAGGTATGATGCAGAATGATCAACAGTGCATGTGTAAATGAAGTCTAACAGCTTTTGCTTTATTTGTGCTTTACTAATGAAGGCTGTGGGTTAGAAATCCAAGCTGTTCTGATCTGGCAATGCAAATGGCAGCTGCTGAACAGAAGGGTTTTGCAATCATGTCATAAAGGTCATTAAAACTATGTCCACCATGGTTCTGGAAGACATATCTCAACACAATACAAAACCAATATGTATACATATAGATATTAGATATTTAAATAGATATTTAAATTGGTATTATACATGTTTTATAGAGTTGCTATAACAAAACGTGCATATTATCTTGTATGTAGGACATAAGGGACCGTGGGGCTGCTACAGTTCATATGCATGTCTGTTATGAATTTATGTCTTCTCTACTTTCAGATAGAGTGGCCTCGCATATTTGGCTGAAAGAATTTCTTCGTTCATGATGTCTCTGCACTAGACACCTTTTGATCCCCATCCTGTTGGAGAATTTTGTTGTTCCTCTAACATATCCTGTCTAACCCAGTCAATAATGGATCTGAAGTCCAGGCATGGCATAACGCTGCTGGAGCAGCTAAACAAAATGAAGGACACGGAGCAGCTGACAGACGTAGTGCTGGTGGCCGAGGGTGTCCGCTTCCCCTGCCACCGCGTTGTCCTGGCGGCATTCAGTCCTTACTTTAGAGTCATGTTCACCTGCGGCTTACGGGAGTGTGCAAACCGTGAGATCTTTCTGCGTGACATGCCATCTAAAAGCCTGGCTCTGCTGCTGGAGTACATGTACAGCTCCAAACTGCAACTTTCAAATGAAAATGTGCAAGGTATATCAGTGGCGGCCTTCCTACTACAGATGGACGAAGTCTTTGGCCGCTGTCAACATTACATGGTTGAAAACATGGATGTCAACAACTGCTTGGGCATATACTACTATGCCCGTGACCTGGGTGCTGAGGATCTAGCTGAGCAGGCCCAGCGCTACCTGCGACAACACTTCACCCAGGTGTGCATGAGTGAGGAGGTGCTTGAGCTGGAGGCCCACCAGCTGGCCACCCTGCTTGGCTCCGATGACCTCAACATCTCCCGAGAGGAGAGCATCCTAGACGTGGTGCTGCGCTGGGTGAGGTATGGCTCCACACAAGGGGAGGAGGTCCTGGGTCAGGGACAGCCACGGGATCAGTACCTGGCGGAGCTTCTGCGCAAGGTGCGTCTTCCGCTGATAAACCCTGAATACCTGCGTGAAGCCATGCGTAGGAATACATCTCTGCTGGCCAATGCGGAGTGCATGGAGATGTTGGAGGAGGCCCTGGAGACCATAAGCATGCACCCGGCCGCAGCTCCCCGCAGGTTGAAGCTACGGTATGGCATGGAAACCACTGAGATGCTGCTGTGCATTGGGAACGACTGTGACGGGATTCGAACGCGTCAGGGCTCATACACTGACCGCAACTTCTGCTACGCTCCAACCACTGCACGCACCTACTTTATCACCTCGCCACGGTACTGTGACACGCTCGGATACGTATGTGCAGGGGTGGTGATGGAGGACAACGAGATAATAGTGGCAGGGGAAGCTGGCCCGCACAGAATGGCACGGCAGAAGGAACAAAATGTGGAGATTTTTAGGTGAGATAGTGTAACTAAATCATATTATTGTTTCCCCTGACTGAATTACATTATTACAAATAGGCTGCTACGCCATGATGCCCAATCTAGTACCACATATTTGTTCATACCATTCACTAAATCAGCTGATTCTAATTAGAACAACCTTTTAGACAGATATAACAGTTAATTAGTGAAATCACCTGTATTAAGCTCACAAGTAAAATCAACTGATTTGGAATAAGAGGTACTGGATTATAGCTTTTGAAATCAAGTTGCCCATCTTGTTGCTACATAAGTCAATTAACATTAATGCTTTAAATCCAAACCTGAACCCTAAATCTATTTACCTTGACTTTGATTCAGGTATAACATTGATGCTCAAGGCAGTTGGTGTCATCTGTGCTCTGCTGAATATCGTGACTCTTATGCTTTGGGGTCACTCGGGGACACTCTTTACCTACTGGGTGGACAGATGAAGCTGAAAAATCAACAACTTATGACAAACAGTGTGCAGCGCTGGTCCATGCAGGGTGGTCCATGGCGAAGTGCCTCCCCATTGCCTTTACCACTGGCCTATCACACAGCCGTGCGCCTCAAGGACCGCCTCTATGTCCTGGGTGGCCGCACTCCTCAGGTGAGACACAGGGGTGGGGGCAAAAAGTAGATATGTGCTAAAATGTGTGTAGTTAGTATATGTGAACAGGCAGGGATTAGACAGATTGTACCGGACAGGTGAAAAACTCCACCAAGTCTCACCATATATTAGTTGAACTTAGGCACATTAAACAGGTGCTTTTACTAATTGGCTCTTACACCTGGCTAACAAGTTCTGTTAATTAGAATCAGGTGGGTTAGTAATTAGCTGGACAAAATACTTGGCAGGGTTTTACCTGAAGCAGCACTCCTCCAACATGGTATACATGAACTCTGGCATCCTTTGTCAAGATTAGACGTCTGTTAGGCAGAGTTGGAAAATTCTGACTTCAGAGTAAAAATCTTCTCATGCATTTGTTCCACACCACCGTATGTTAGCACAACTTAGAGACAATACATGTCAGGACATTACGTTTTGGAACTTTAGGTTTTTCATCTGTGCTTTCAACCACCAGATTCATTTCTGCTAACATAGAGCCAGTTATCATTGCATATGTAAAACTAAACTATGTTAACACTTTTATGTTGAGTTGGAAATCTGGTATGATGTATTTCATTGACAAGGTAATGTAATGTACACTACCGGTCAAAAATTTTAGAACACCACACTTTTTCCAGTTTTTTTTTACTGAAAATCCAGTTTGTGCCATTGCACTCTAAAAATGAAAACACAGAACAAATAAGCAATTTAAGTTAAAAAAAATATGAAATCAATTTATAAAGCAAAATGTATTCTAAACTTTTGACTTATCAAAGTAGCCACCTGAGCATACTCGTGGCATTCTTTCTGCAAGGGAAATCAAATATTCTTCAGAAAGTTCTTCCAAAGTTTGTTGCAGAAGTTCCCATAAATGTGTGGCACTTGTAGGTTGCTTGACTTTCACTCTTCTGTCCTGTCCTGTAGGAAAGACTAACGCTTTTAAGTGTTATGATGGTCTGTCTCTCTCCCAATGTTAATTGCCCCTTTCTTGCCATTTTTGTAGCATTACACTACTTTCTGCAGTACAATACTGTTCACCTGATGTTCCTGAGGGTCTGGTACCACAGTGTGTTTCGACACTGCTTTTATACCAACATTGGGTGTTGTAAGTAATCAAGAAAAGTTGGAACACCTATAGGAATTAGTAGCACTAGCTGTCAAGGCTGATTTAACCTTCGTGGCTGCTGATCAGGTAACCAACTTTGTGTTCCCTGAAAAATGCCTTTTTTGTATAATTCTGAAATGTGCACTATTTTTTGGTTTTAGGTAACCTTTTTTTTTTACCTCTGGCTGTTTAGTACTTACATTTGTACCATTTCAGGGTATTCATTGAAGTTTCACTACTTGAATTGCACTAAATACCTGGAAAAACTAGGGTGTTCTAAAACTTTTGACCGGTAGTGTATGTATTGTCAGTGTATGAGGTAACTATTTTCTAAGAATGGGGTTTCCTCTCCATTTTCAATGTTTAAAATGTCTTTATGCAAGAAAGTCTAGGGTTGTACGCCTCTGTGTGCGATTACATGCAGCTTTCTCCTCTCCTGCTTCCTGACACCTGTTGTGGCTCATCTGGCTATGACAGACATTTCTCACTGACGAGGAGCCAGACCGTATGAACAACCGCCTGCTGGAGTATGACCCCGAATCCAACAAGTGGTCAGAGCTGGCCCCCATGCAGTTTTCCAAGTACCGCTGCAGTGCTGTTGTCCTGAATGGAGAGATTTATGTCATTGGTGAGAACAGGAAGGGCCTGTTTTGTAGAATCGAGATACGATTCATATTTAAAGGAAACCACTTCAGAAAGTAACATCCCTGTCATGTTTTCTGTCTGCCTGTGCATTTAACACAGGTGATTTTACTAATTAGCTGATCTACCCATTTAATGACTTGTGTGTTTGTTGGGATCAGCTGGTTCAGAAAAAGGTTGGATCAAATATGTGGCAGGATTTTTACTTTCGGAAACTGGTTATCTACACCTCTGCTTGTGTCAGATGGCAGAATGCATTTCAAAGAATTTACATCCAAGAATGACCAAAAACCTTAATAGTCAAAAGTGCTGTTTAGAACCAACTTAAAAAATGAGGGCAATGTGCTGCATGGATCTTTTCATGCTGATTTCAGCTGTACTGTTTTTCTTCAAACCAATGTACAACTTGTAAGTTAAACCAAATGTTAAAAAAAAAAAAAACATATAGCCGGTTGCCCCTAAGTTTTTTTCTTTCTAAGTATTTTTAAGTGGGTTCTAAATGACCCATCTTACAGTGTGCTTAAAACTTGTGCTGTGCTGCTGTGCTGTGAATGCAGGTGGCATAGGGTGTGAAGGAGTGGATCGGGGACAGTGTCGGCGCTGTCTGAATGTGGTTGAGATCTACAATCCTGATGGAGACTTCTGGCGGGAAGGACCTCCGCTGCCATGGCCGATCCTCTCTTTGCGTTCAAATGCTTCCAATGCAGGAGTGGTGGATGGAAAAATCTATGTGTGTGGATACTACAAGGGAGCAGGTATTCATGCTTCCATACTTTTAACTTTTAAATTACAAAATTTACAGAAAATAGAAAAGTAACCTCAGACAATGACCATATTCAATTTTTGTGATTACAAAAATACCTCTTCCTATGTTGTGGAGGGGCCAATCCTGGCAATCCTTACATTTTCTGAATCAGCTCATCCTAACGAGCACCCTAATGGTAAGACAGGTAGTTTGGTTAAAGGGGTCCTTCTGTCAAAAAACACTTTTAGTAGCTCTATTTACAATGTGGTGGATCACAACAAGCAGTATATGCACGCAGCATTACAAGACGTGAAATTCGACCCTCATGGTTTTACTGGTTATTGAAGGGTCGAGCTAACCAAAATGAGCGGATCAGAGCATGCTAAACCTATCTACGTCACTAGGTTGTAAGCCCCGCCCAGAGCCATGTATGGCAAGCCCACATCCCAAAGGAAGAACAGTGGACAGAAGCTAGGTGAGCGAAAGACAGCGAATTTGCCCAATTAGTGGTGCCTTATTAACACGTCATGGATATTCACGAGGCACACCGGAAAAGCCAGTCGTTCAACCACTAGACCTGTTATAGCTTGCAGAAAACAGCGTCAAACAAGAGATCTAGGACATAATTTTTCACAAAAATGACGCACAATGCATTCAACCATAGTGGCGACACAGAAATATGAATAAAAATAACGATGGAAGTTCCCCTTTAATTAATGAAATCACCTGTGTTCAGTACAAAGGCAGAAGGAATAAATAAATAAATATTGCACACAATCCTGTATCTTAATAAAGAATTTTAGTGTATTGCTGTAATGAGGTTACATGTCTACCCCCAACCCCTAGATCGCTATGACAACATAACTAAGGACATCCTGGAGCTGGACCCCTGGGAGAACAGCTGGACAGTGGTGAGGAGGCATGTGCTGATGCACGACAACTACGATGTTTGTCTGGTGGCCAAGCTGAACCCTCGTGGACTCCTCCCTCCACCGGCTGACCTTGCTGATCAGTAGGAGCATCATCTTCCACCTACAATGTGTTTGCATGTAACTGGAGACATGAAGGGCAGTAGGTCTCAAGTGCTTCTAGAGCAAGCAAAAGCAGGCACTTCATAGGTTTGTTTCATTGGACACCAAAAGTTGAGGACATTTCAGAATTAACATCAACAGGGGCAGCACTTTGTTTGTGCAAGTTTCCCTGTAGTTTCCCCATACGATTCTTGGTTTACATATTTTACATGTTCACTGTGAGTGGCTGAGTAAAGTGACTATGCTGTAGGGCAGAGGGAGTCCACTGCAAAATTTTGTAAATATTGGGTTTTGGTTTTGCACTTTTAAAAGCTATAGCTTTTTTTTTAAATGAGACTTTTGTGTCTGTACTGGCTCCTTTATCTTACCCAACCCAGTGTTAGACTGCATATCAGACCCTACAGATACATGTTCCAATAATATTTGTGTTAATAATGGTCAGATTTTCATTTCTTTTTTAAGATGAGCATTGGTGACTTGCAGAGACTAATAGTTACCAGAAATAATTCTACTAAATATAGACGTATATGTTCACATAGAGAAATATGTGCACATATACTGATGCAAGCACTTCCTAAAAACAGCACTTTAACTTTGACTTGTCAGTATAACACTGTCACTCGTTTTCCCAGTTATTTTCCAGCCACATTCTACTCTGCTGATGCTTTTTATAATTATTTATTGTAACCTAAGATACTTGCTTAGAGAAGAATACAGTCATAAAAATACATCAGTCTGTCTACTGTCATCTTTTTTATTTGGAACAAGTAACTTTTTACAAAATAGATTACAAAAGTGCAGCCTTTACACCAACCTCCCCCTGCCCTCAGTCATATGAAGGCTGTGCTCTGCTGTGTGACCTGAAAAGCTGAGTTGCTTTCATCATTAGTCAGAATCATCAAAACTGAAAAGGTTCCAGAGCCCTTCCTGGGCTGTCTCAGTGATCTGAATCTTAGCTTGCCCCTTTGCTTTCCTGTCAATTCCACCAAAGGCTGACAGGCACCTATTGTGACCTTCATCAAAAGCCATGTCAAACTGTTCGTTTTCCTTAAGCTTTTGGGGTGGTTTGATGTTTTTACGAAATGCTTTATTTTTAAAGTGGTAAAGTGGAGATAATTCATCCTCATCCTCCTCCTCCTCCTCCTCATCATCATGATCCTGTCTGTAAACATCTCTTCGTCCAACCCCACTACGGGCAGATGGTGCATTTGAAGGAACGAGGACTCTCTTCTTTACACGGGGCCTTTTCTTTGACCTTGTGTTCTGATATCCTTTATGTACAGGGAAATCAGGTACCATGACCTCTTGTCTGGCAGGCCATAGTTGGGTACTGTCAGTGACGGCAATAATTTGAGAATCGTCCTGCACAGATCCTAGAATCCTACGCGAGACCTGCTGCCTCAGTGCGTATCGCCCTTGGGGCTTCGTCAGGGCAGAGCTGGAGACGGTATCAGTGTCCCCGGAGGGCTCGAGCACCTGTGTGCATACTGACTGCTGCCAGAGGCTTTCCTTCATTCCTCCAGCCGCCATGTGCATGACCTGCTCCTCCTGATTGGTGGGGAGAGGACACAGGGCAGCCCTGGAAGGGACTCTCTGATCACATGCTTTACTGGTTTGCATGGCGGAGGAGCTTAAACATACAGAGGGATCTGAGGGTTTGTCAAGAAGACTCGTAGCCCCGGGGCCACACAGCCGGAGACCCTGGAAGACGCGTTTCTCTTCGCTCACCACACAGAAGCGCTCCACTAGGCCAGGTGAGGTCTGAACCTCACTGCTAACCATGTGAATAGGTCTGGCTGCAGACCTCTGGGTGGTGGCCTCCAGTGTGGCAGCAAGAAGGGACTGCATCTCTGCTAACACACTCTTCTCTTGGTTGTGCTCCACCTTTAGGCTATCCATGTTTCTCTGCAAATCCTGCAGATGGGAGCTTAGATCCTTTGTAGCAGTAGCCAGCTGTTTAAATGACAAAAATGGATAAATACATACATGCATACATATATACAAATCTACTAAAGGATAATGCTATGACACTAGTACATAGTACACAGCACAGAGAATTCCACAAAAATATTTTAAAACACATACATAATTCAAATCTCTAGACTGATTTTTTTATGCTTCCTGCAGTGTACCTATGCAGTCACCTCACAGTGTACATCACTGTTAATTACAAACAATACACTCACATTTTTGTGGGCACCTTACCTTAACCTCTCTGTCTTCCATATCTCTCAGTGTTTGATCTTGAGAGTCTAATTTTGTGATGATGGTCTCAATCTTAGGTCTAATGCTATTCCATACACTGTCCATGCTTTCCTTTACTGCAACACATCATACAGTCACATAATCCCTTGTTACAATAACACTATGTTAGCTGCTGACCTCTAGTGGTCGAAATATGCCACTGCTGTTACAATACATAGGACGTCTACTCAATTTCTACACAGATGAAAGTAACCTCATTTTGTAGAAAAGTTGGAGCTTACTTGTTCTTGTTAGATCACTTATTCCTTCAACCAGAGCTTTGTGTGTGGTCTCACCACTGTTATTTACACATTCCAACAAATGTTTTGTCTGAAATTAAGAAATGTATTAGGCCTCCATGTCAGAGAACAAGCTACAGCATAATTATGGCTCACTGTTCACTTACTTTTTCAAGTGACTCATTCAACTGCAAAAACCCATGGTGGATCATTTCACTAAACAAGATAGAGAGGATAATCACAACACAGAATATTTTACATACACAAAGCCCTTAAGCATACAAATTATGATTAGAACTTGAGCTACCTCTCTGACTTGTCCTTCACCCTTTTCTTATCCTCTTCAAACCTGTCTAACATACCAGTAGCAGGTTTACTGTTGCTGGCACTGTGCATTTCAGTGTCTCCACCAAACAGGTAAGGTTTTGCATGATAATTTGTGGAAACTCTCCATTCACTGCCCTAAAGGATACAATTCCAGTTATTTGATATGTCACAAAATGTATAACTCTGATATCTTTGACTGTAACCAAAAACACTGCTACCCTATCACTGTAAATCAGTTAGTACAACTTGGTCTCTGAGAGGCTTGCCATGTAATTTCTTTAGGTCATCTGGTTTGTTTTGGTTTTATGGACTATGAAAAGGAAATAGAAGGTATACAGTGGAATGCAGTGGTATGACTTACAATATATACTATACTATACAGTGGTATGACTTACAATATTTATTGTTACATTCTGATTTGTGCTTGAAAATTTCAAGATAAAAATGATTTGCCTGGTTTTATGTTTGTATTGTTAAAAAAAAACACATTGTAAATAATTAAATGTGTTGTTTATGAACTAGCCCTATATACAGGACACATCAAGACATGATGCTGGAAAACTGTTTGGCTATGTAGTTAAATTCATCATGTACCATGTGACCATTTGTTGCATTAGGCGTTACAGCCATAGTTAGCAATAATCCACTATATTGGCCCCATACCTGGAAGTATTTCATAGATAGCCAAGGTATTTATTTCACCTCAGTCTGCCCATCCAAAATAACCCAGAGGATCATGTCGATCCCTACCTCCTCAGAATTTTGTTTGGTGTTTCTTGAAGAGACGGACAGATCCTGAGACAAGGCTTGTGAACTTTCTGGCCAGAACTGAGATCCCATCAGAAACTGTGAATCTGTTAAGCTTGAGAAATCACTTGAGGCTCCACCCTTGGCAGATACTCTGGATCCCCTATAATTAAAATAATAAGAATTTGATTTAAAAAAAAAAGACTGTAGAGTGCTTGCCAACGTGTCAGTTTATTGCTCTGAGAATAGGTCACTTAAAACTCTATTAACAGATTGTTACCTACCCAGATCCGGAGGGTATGTGTAAAACTTCCTTTATGTTCCAAATATTTGTCTTCATGGTTCTTTGCCTTTGCGTGTGGGTAAATATCGTTATGAAGAAATAAATAAAAAACAATTTACCAAAACAAACAAACAAACAAACAAACAAAGCTTATAACGACAGTAACAACCCAGCGTGCCAAACTGCTGAATTAGATTACAGCGACTGGCCTTAGTTTTTAATACTGACTATAAATTCGTAATTCTGTTCATCCAGAGAAATAACAAGGCCCTGTTATAACATCATTATATTATAATATCACCACTGACAGCTTCGAATATTTTAGAAGTCATTAGCCTACTGGACACAAAATATATATGTTAGTTTAACGTTATCCGATTAGCAAAGTTTGTAGCTAGCAGTCATCTAGCAAACATCCATATCCCTATTTACATCCGTAAATAATTCACCCAACTCACCTTAAAATACCTTGCCAATAACGACAGTCAACTAAAAGGATACGTCTTCTGACGACAAAACAAACAGGATGCTAAACTTTTATGTTTGTCTTATTACTAACAGGGCTCAACTGTAGAAATGAAATTTGTTTTTCTTTTTCGGGCTTCAGAATTCTTTCCTCGCGACCAACGCATAAGGTAGGCCTATGTCTAATCAACGGCTTGCATGCCGCACGTGTATCCTCTCATAATTATTTAGCTTACACATTGTATTTCAGTTTGTATTGCATGTGAAAGCTAATTAGCTAATTATGTCGACAGCTTAATTATCGTAATCCATAGAGCCATTTCTTCCTGAATGAAAGGCGGATATAAATTAGGGCAGCTATAAAAACCAACAGACCAAACGTAGTGCAATTTCTCACATTAAAAAACTATTCTAAAATTGCTTGTGCTGTAGTGTGTGTTCCAAACACTTTGGATTAGAAGGCTTTATGTTTCACAGCCTTTTGCTCCTAGTGTCCTGGGAGCAGCAGCAAATCTTGATCAGTTTGACCAAAAATCCCCTAACACTGCGGTTTAGCCATTTTTAATAGACTGGTTAAAATGTCGAAGTATATGCTTTAAAACCAAACAGTCAGAAGTCAACGAAAGCCGCGTTACGTGATCTTGGGTGTCATGAAAGTCGCTTTATAAATAAAAGGTCTTACTATTTTTATTACAAGTTCAAAGCTCTGTATGATCACCTGGCGGTGATTGGTATGAATCACCCTGGAATCACAGTAGACAGTAGAAGAAACTGCCGTGTCTGTATCCTAGCAACTCAGAGACATAGCCTGTAGAGACAGGATGTGTGATATCATTTTCCAAGTAAAAGTCTTTTGGCTATATGCTCCTTTGACAGAAATGTTTAAAATATCACCTGGGTGTTGACAATGTCGATTATCCGAAGGCCGTAAGTGTAGTAGTATTTTTGTAAATCAATCTACGTATTTCCTTGTTCGACAAAATGACTGATGGCTAAGCCTTTATGAGCGACTGTTAATTTCTCATGTAGAATGCGACAGGCAAAAAGGAAGTTGGAAGCTAAGCTAAGGATATCTGTCAAAGCCTACTGTCTATGATCATAGCAAGTAAACTTTACAGTTTTAGCAGCATATTCTTCACAAGGTGGGAGTTGCCAAGATTAAAGTAACCTGTTGTTTAACAGCAAGCTAAGGTAAGGTGACGTTAACGTTTTATCATTGATTATGAGTGGCTTCATTTAACTGTTTACGTGTGTGTGCTGCTTCAGAGTTAAGTCAGATGTACGGTCGCTATGGCTTAATCAAATCAGTGTCATTAGTATCACTGGCTAGCTAATAAGAGTAAGTTACCGACAGCCAAATGTGAGTGGCTAAGTCAGAGTAGCTGGTTATAGAAAGGAGATCTGTAGATGCCACAGTCTATTGGTGTACCTAAAGCAGCAACATTTCATTGAGCGTAAAGTACAGTAAACTTAAGCAATAGCCTACAAAATACAAAGGGTTTACTGCAAATAACACAAGCTAACGCTAAGTTACTTACCAATTAGCAGTTATGAGTAAACGAGAGAAATTGTAAAAATTATAAATAAAACCACGATTCCCTGAAAGAAAACGGGAGGAGTTAGCCAGGACATAACAGACTGAATTGTATTGAAGATGTTGAGCAAATGCCTAATGCATTGGAGGAGCATTGTGGACATGACAGTTTGTGTGTTTGATTCTGCAGTGTAACTTGTTTGTAGGAAAGTTCGTCATGCAATACTGTAACATAATCACTGGAGCTGCTCTTCTGATGATCTCGGAAAATCTTGTAATTAAGGTATGGATAACTTTGTGCATCATAAAAGGTACTTCCTCGTGCAACAGTATTATAGTTTACAGTACTAAAGTTAGTATGTGAGGCCATTTTTTGTCATCTATGGTTTTACATTTTCTTTACTACCCTCAACGCTTCAACCCCTTTTGACTGTCGTCTGTGTGTTGTGTTTAAAGGCTCTTCTACAGAATCCTATTAATTGCTGTGGGTCCATGCAGAGAAGCAATGAGAGCTGTATGAATGCCACTCATTGTGATTCAGGTTTGCTGATTTTTTATTATGCAAATGATCTTTCTGTGGTGTAGTCATGGGCTATGGGCTATGTCAGTCCATTATGGGTAGGTAGATAATGGTGGCGTAGGGGCAATGTAAAAAGTGAAACCACCAGCCTCCAGAACATTTTTTCCCACAAAGCATTAAGGCTCATGAACAGTAAAACAATAACATCCTAAATTGGACATAAGCCCCCCCCCCACACACACACACACTCAGTTAGCACATGACATCTATGACAACTATTTCTATATGTATTTATTTATTTATTTATTTTCTTACTTGTTTTTCAGAGTAGTCAAAGCACAAGATTTGTACTGTCTTATACTGAAACAATGAAACGGCGACGTGTAGTAAAGACCATGTAGAATCCTGAAGTCTCATAAGCTGTGTGCTTTCATCAGGGTGCCATTTGCACATTCTGGAGAACAATACCTCCATGTGTTTGTCCTGTGACTCAGCAGTTCAGGAGCCGGGCACCCCTTCAGTCTGCAATCACAGTGAGTTTGGCACTGTACAACTGAGTCAGTGTTGACCATGTTTTTAATTCTCTAAAGTATTCCATACAGCTTGGATGAAGAAACACGTTGGTCAACATAAATTTGTTTTGTATTTACAGCAAGAAGCAATGTAACCACAAGATCTACAATTATTAACCTTGGTAAGAAATATATGTAAACGTACTGTAAATGTTTCACTTACATTATCTGTGTTAAGGTCAGAATTGAAATGAAAGTGAATTTACCTGTGATAAAGGCTAATGATTTTGGCTCAACATGTCATGTCATGTTGTAGTTTCATAACTTAAAAAAAAAATGAAATAGTGACAGGTGTGGATGTTTGTGTGTTTGGCTGTGGAACAGGTGGACCAGGTGTGGCGGCCTCACTGCTGCTTGGCACATTACTGATCAGTCTCTTCCTGATCCTGTCTGTTGCCTCCTTTTTCTACCTCAAGCGCTCGAACCAGTTGCCTGGGGTTTTTTACAGACGCAACAAAGGTGAACTAGTCTACAAGATTATCTGACTGACCAATGTATCGCTGTCTCTCATTGCTGGTTTTTGTGGACTGAGAAGTGTTGAGTGATGATGATTAAAAAAAGAATTGTTTGGATTCAACTCTGTTTTTTTGTTTTTGCAGCATTTATATTTCAGCCCAGTGAAACAGTAAGTAGTCATACTTGATTTTCACTGCCTTTCTACCATTGTACGGACCAAGGAATTTACTGTACACAGGCAATTGTGATTAAAATAGCATGCCAGTAGTTTAACCTGTTAACAATGCATTCCTCTCCTCTGTTTCAAGGCAGTCATGATGCCTTCTGCTGCTGGATCCTCAGGTAAGAAAGACACTGCTTAGGAAAAGCAGTACCCTGTGTGGCTAGTTGTAAGACTGATATAGCAAACCTTAGAAAATAGTATCACTATAAAAATTGAAGCATAGAATCAACAAAACATGTAAATGAGCTTGTGGATCTTTTTTTAACGTTGGTTTAGCTTAACAAGTTCAAGTTCAGTTTACCGGTAGTTTAGATCTACTTTGCCTTCATTTTTGAAGTCCAGTCTGTGCTGAACCTTTTACAGTGAAGTAATTTAAGTTGGAGCTGTAACAGTCATAACACAAATTACTTGATTAAAGACTCGCATCATTAAATAATGAATTGGGTATTGAATTGAATTTTATGACAATTAACTAGGTGACCGGAAGTACGCATTTAGTGTGCTGCTTAACAGTTTCCATTAGATGGGGGAAGGCTCCTTAAAGATTTTGTCAAGCATCTGTGTCTCTAAAGTGACATTCCATAAAACATGAAGTAAACCATAATCTTCATAATTTACAGTAAGGAAACGCAGGATATGCTGGATTCATTTATATTTTAAACAACTTTTTTTTAAGGCGTTAGACATTGAGTTGAATTTCAAGGCCGTCAACCAGGTGACCGGAATTCCTCTTAAACACTTAAAGTACATATCATTAGTGTGCTGCTTATTAGTTTCCATAACATGGGGAAAGGTTCCTGAAAGTTTTACTTAACAATACCACAAAATTGGAATGGCACTTCTTACAACTATAAATAAATATAACAATCATTTTGCTAATTCACAGTGAGGAAACCCAGATACGTAAGAAGGGAACGACCCTCTGCTGCCTCAGCCTCCAGTAGCGCCCCAGTGTCAACAGGACCAGTGACCAGGATTCACAATGTGTGAGCTGCTCACTGAAAGCTAACGGCCAAATCTGACTTGGATGGCTAGATGGATGGCTGGCTTGACATGGCGTCAAATGAGATCATGTGAAATTTGTTGGTGGACAGCCAACCAATCAATAAGCAGCTGGCTTAAAAGAGAAGTTTGGTGTAAATCAATCCGGTTGTTCATGGACACGAGTGCTGTTGAACGATAACATTTTATGCACCATAGACCAAATAATAAACTGGTAGCTAACACTATGTAAATGGAGCATAGAAACTAAATTTCTAAAGTAGTTCTAATTTCCCTTTTCCCCATTCAGTTTGTGTTGTCATCCAGTTCATTATTCAGTCTATATTGCATATCCTCGAACAACACAGCTATGGTTTGATTCACACCAAACTACTTTAAGGTTTGGCACAGTAAAATTTGGATGAGATTATACCAGCTGCTTTTTTGACTGCTGTCCATCGGTAAATCTCTCCCACTCGCTTTTTAATGTCATGTTCAGTCAGTCAGCTGCAAGACAGCCGAAGTCAAGGAGTCCAATTAGAGATCTGGATAAGAAGGCCCACTCATTTATGGCTGTGTGAGAAATGTATTTTTTTTTCCCTTGTCCTAATATTTTGTTGTCCCCTTCACTGTGCAGATGTTTTTTGACACCAAATTATGACCAAAAACCATCGCCAACAAGTTGTCATTTTCACACTTGGTTTTTAACAGTCTCTGGTGTGCAGAACATGGGGTTATTTATTTGTATTTATATTGTTTCAATACCTTTGTTGTGTTTCCTTGTGTTTTGGAGCAGTTGGTAGCATGTTGAGTTCTTTTTGCTTTGTGTTTAGCAAGAGATTGTATTTTTTTATCATTAGGGTATTGTAACTTCTCATTTTGTGTTTTGTAGTTGTAGTTGTTGTTGTAGAGGTAAACCAAAATTACTTACAGTACCAAGTTTGCACAACATTTAAATGACATGTGAATGCACTGAAGTGACCAAAAACTATCCCTCTGCTTTGGGAATTGTCAGACCACCATATACTAATCAAGAACACTCAGTGAGCAGTGGCCAAATGTTTCTGACAAATTAGGCAAAAAACAGGACAGGTATTAATAAGATTTTAAAAGCCCAAATGTGGGAAAAACCCTATACATCTGCATGTGATACAGTGCCAATTTTAAACTGATGTAAGCTTCTAAGCATGTAATGTTTGGTGAAAGTAGAGAGAAGGCTGTCACTTTCTGTCATTGCTTTCTTACTGTCTATTTTCACCAGGTGCAGCTGAAAATGGTGGTTCATTTCTGCCTATACTGTTGTTTCATTACACGTTTACACCAGCTTTCACATGCATGATTAGAAAGGTCTGCAGTTCAGAACATTTTTATCCTGGGCTGATTGATCAGATTACTCTAACCTCTTGAACTATAGCGATTTCCAGTGCCCTACAGCTTGTCTCTGTACATATACTCCTGAAAGCATTTGTCTGAGCAGTAAGCTGGTGGACATGTTTTGTGTGGATAAAAACTGTGCTGGCTTTGTCTTGTTTGTCAGTATTTGAAAATAGCACTTTCTAATGCCAATCCTGTGCCAATGAAGGTAATATGCACTGTTTAAAAGCTTCATGGAAGGGTTGTGTAGGCTCCTGGGATGAATTTGTCTTTACATCACTATGCTGAATTGTTTCTTAATTATTGAAGTTTTTTCCACAATGTTGTGGCTTTTGAAATGTGACCGTATGTTGCTTTCCAGATAGCGTGTTATTCTTTTTCTTTCTTTCTTTGTCTCTCTCTCTTTACGTTAGGTTTTTTTTAATCAGTACATGTGTGCAACCTGTATAATAGCTGATTGTAAAACTATTGATGAGCTGATTGATGAACTTAACAAAATTGGAAGTGTTTCTCCTTAATGTCGTTGGTCTTTTATCTTAGCTGTTGTACAGCCATTAGGAATTTTGTAAAGTTGTACATAGTCTTTTTTTTAATAATTTAAGGGTTTTATTTTTAATGTATTATATTTTCTATGATTAAATGCTGATTCATGATATTCGGATTAGGAGATGATTCTGAAAACTGTTGATTGCAGGACATGTATGACAAGGAAAATAAAGTTGTTAAGTACTACATAATGTCAGCGTGCTGTATTTCGTCAGTTACAGGAGAGCTCAACTCGTAAGTGTAGAGATTTTTTGTGATCCTTATTGATGACAAGGCATGCACATTTTGAAACACCAGACTTTAGTTGTATTTGCCTTCACCATTTATGATCATACTGATATTTGGCATTGGCTTTTTTCTGAATACAAAAACAAGAGTGTGCTGTTTGCTTTTAGGATGATCCAAACACAAGCATCCATTGTCTTTTCCACTTTGGTAGCCATATACTGGAGATCTTTTGATTTTATCTGACATATTTCACCGACATATAACACCATTGCTAATGCTGGAATTCTTTGCTACAAGTATTGACTTATTTTGATCATGATTGTGATAATACCAACTGTGAAATAGGTTCACAGCCTAAAACACTGCACCTATTTGCTATTTTAACAGGGACCTGGCAATAGTTAATTAACAACCCGCAGTAGGGCAAATGTAGGCCAGACTAAGGTGTAAAGGTTGATCATCTACTGACCTAGTCTAGGGCGGCACTGAGAGGAGAGCAATATAACTCCTTTTGCTGAGATTTCCTGCTGGGAACATTTTATATATTTGTTTAACCCTTTTTGGGAAATATTGCTATTTCTTTTTTCCACGTCATATTATGACATAATTAGCTAATGTGATTAAGCAATATAACATGAGTAGGAATATGAGGGTGTTCGTGGATGTTTCCTTTGTTTCACACTGGTCTTAAAAATGATGCAGTTACATTCATATGTTTATCTACAGTTTGTCAAGTCATCGATTTTCCCTCTTCGGTAAAGTTAATAGTTACTAACTATATTTTCTTTGAATGACTTGCAGTGACAAAAGTAGCCTTTTTTTACTTCCAATTTTCAACTTCCTTGGTGGGAAAACCCACAACTTGCACATGTCTTTAAAGAACCACTAAACAACATTTCCTTTCTGCTATTCAGTATATCTACTGAAATGTAACCATTATACATAAGCAGGTGTGCAAGGCTAGTGCACATTATAATTAGCCAAAGAGAACATAGCTTAAAATTGTCTAACACTGTTGCTATTTTATTATGTCTTCATGTGTTTTATTATGTGTGGTATTGCGTGTGGCATTCAAGTGGACAACAAAGAAAGAATTTTATTGTACAAGAGAACATGTTTTCTTACTAGGCCTACATGTGATTTTAAATTTGAACTTAAACTAGCATAATAGCATTTCATGAGAACCACAGCCTATGTGAAATGTGCAGTGCAGTATTTGTAATATGACACATAGCATGTGGTTTGATGGCACGTGTGTTTAAAAACTTGGACTTCACAGTAAAATTGCCCCATATCAGTTATACTGTTCATGGGAATATGGCATTTAGGTTTGTATAAGGAAATCACACTTGTTTGCTTTTCTGCCCAACACTCCAAGATATGCAAATGCTGTCTACAATGTCTTATCGGCTGCTACAAGCTGGTGGAACCAGCTGAGCTCAGCTTGAGGCAAAAGGTAAACTATAAAGGTATTTTTGAATGTATAGAACTAATAATGTCCCATCATGTACAAAAATGCATTTGGTCCAAATTATATTGAAGACCACACTTTTTTTCTATTTCCCATTCCACTAAACTGAAGTCCAAGTCAATGACTTCCAGCCATCATGGTGTTCTTAGTTAACTCAGTTTTAAGATTTTTATGTGGGACTAGGGTGATTTAGTAGTTGCAGGTTGCAACCAACAAAAGTCAAATTTACTGAGTGTATAGCCATACTGGGTTCCTGTCTGGTGCTAGATGTCAGTGGAACATGGCAGACTACATGGAATAGAACCCAATTCCTATCTACATATGAAGGGCTTATTCCAGGCTTTAAAAGCATTATGCATTAACACAACTTAGTAAAGCAAATAATTATACCATACCAAACCATCCATACTTTTGTTGAACATGTACAGTGATTTGGTAATTTTTTATTTTACTTTTTGCTGTTGTAAACAATAGATCTGAACGGGAAATGGTGTTAGTTCAAAACATTTCTTAAAGATTTTCTTTTTCAAAAAGGCAAAGCCAGTTTTTAATCTACTACTGCTAACCATGAGGAAACAACTCCTACGTTGCAGGATGACTTTTGGATTATTGCACTCTCATTGTTATTTAGCAGTGAACTTCCCGCACATGTTCTATTTTCCAGGCATTCCTTCCTTATTCACTGTCTCCTCCCTTGACACCGTCTGCCCCTCAAACATACACACAAAGGTGTGGCTTTAAAGAACAAGTCATTCATAGGGGACCTACACAAATCCTCACAGAAGGAACATAACTGTATCTTACCAACACTGACCACAAGGTTGGCATGTATTTTACAGCACCATTTTAAAAGCAGGGGGATTATCAAGTTAGTAGAATTAGCACTTTTACAAACAAGTGGCAGGGACTGCTAAAGGCTGAAAGAACAACATATAATTTTAACATTCAGGAGAGCCAAGGCAGATACAACCAAATAAAGGTAAGAGTGGTCTGCATTCATGGACTCTTGACTATAGGAGCTATAGGCTGCAATTACACATTCACATGTTTGCATGCTTCAAGCACTGATTAGAGGCATTGTTACCACTCATACTGAATTAAATGTGGGAGCAGAGAAGCTAATCAGTGCTAATATTTTAAGGTGCTATGTCCACACATTAAATAAGTTGTTGGAAAGCAGTATTTTTAAACCATTTGTTGCAAGTGAGCAATAAAGTGACCTAAATACTATATGTATAGACAGAATTAAATGTTATATGAGCAATTGTAGAGTGTCTTTTTATTTATACATTCAGTAGTGACTTCTTTGTCAATATGGAAAACACATATGTGAACAATTCTCCATAGAGACAAGGAACTACACATAGAAACTGCCAAAAACAATTGAGGAAAGATTAATGATTGATGACTTAATGATTTTCTATCCAGGGTCCCACTTTTTTTCCAAGACAGATTTTTATTGTACCACAATAAGAGAGACTATAGTGCACAAATTTATTGTCAGTAATTATAGAATTGGTGATACATGGTGACTCATTTTAATGCGGCTTTTGAAATAATTTATGCTGTATAAGCTCTCTCCCTATACTTATTTGCTTGTGGAAATTGAGAGCAGGAAAAATAGTTTGACACTTCTCTTGTCCAACTCACAGGAAATTTCAACACAGAGCACAAAAGTAAAAACAAAAAACTTGTAATAACATATTATTCATAATAATGACTTTATATTGGTGTGTTTATTTTCTTTGGAAATGTAAACTTAACAATAGTTACAGATATTTGCAGATAAATGTTTTCCTTTTTTTTTCAGGACAGTCTGCTTTAGCCAGGAGCCCGTGATGGCCTTCAGTGCTGTTTGGCACACCCAGGGCACACTGGGTCCTTCAAGCTACAGCGAGTATGTTGGAAGCCCTGGCGACGGACATCCTGAATGTTCCATCTGCTTTAGCAGTTACGATAACGTCTTCAAGACCCCCAAACTTCTGGATTGTGCCCACACCTTCTGCTTGGAGTGCCTGGCACGCATACTAGCTGTATCGGACGAGTTCAAGGAACGGGTGAAGAAACCGGGGGAAAGTGGCGCCCACATCTCCTGCCCGATCTGTCGCCACCCCACAGCCGTGCCCCGGAATGGTCCCCCGGCTCTTCTGACCAGCAAGGAGGTGCTGGAGTGCCTGCCGCACCACCTGCGCCGTGAGGAGTACGTCAGCATGATGGGGAGGAGGCTGTGCTACCTGAGCCCGCAGCACCCCACCTGCATCTGCATTGACATCGGGGAGAGTAAGCCAGAGACACACACGGCGGCAGGGGAGGAGCAGGGCCACAGGCGCCCCCCCAGTTGCTGGAGGTTTTGCACCAGCTGGAGGAGACACTTGCTTTTGGTGATCTTTGTGCTGCTGCTTGCAGCTGTGTTGGCATGGCCCTTGGCCTGCATCATCAACAAACGTACACTTGCTAACTGCTTATGCTGCGGTGAAACACCAGAAACCACAACCCCAACTCCTCTACCAACTGGACCCTGGTTTGTTTCTGGGTTACCTCTGTGAGGTAAATGCTGAGTCCTTATTGACTGTGGTGTGACTAATTTCAGGATAGCCACATAAGAAAGGAGTCTGTGCCTCTTCATGGCAGTTTATGGTTTCACATACATGGGCACATGACTTCTATTCATACTGACTTTGTTAAAATGTTTGTTTATGAAATAAGTTGTGCTGAATGTATCTGTCTAAGCTGAATGGTAAGAGTGATCTTTCTTTAGAATTACTAGAATTATTTCATATATTTAAACAATTGAAAATTGATATAATATTATTCTATGTAATTTTCTAAAAATAAATGGAAACAAGAACAAACCAGAATAAAAAAAAACATAAATACATGACTCTTATGATTATACATAAATATATGACTCTCTGTCTTTCTGTTTGTATTTGTGTATGTTTACTTTAATTCAATTTTTAAAAGATTATTAAGAAAAATAGTGTTCTGAGGATTCATACAGCAATGTACATTTTCACTTCTACATTTTTTTGTTACCATATGAGGACATTTTGGAAATCTCCTGTTGCTAACAGTGGACATTTATGAGGTGTATTTATGTATAGATCAATGTGGTATACACCATTGGTATTTTTAGAATAACCTAATATGTAATAAGTAAATATTCATTTATATCACTAGAAACCTATCCACATGAGGAGAATGTGTCAGGGACTTTACTTACCTGTGCATCTGACAGGAGCCTTAGCACATTTTGGTGATTGTGGATCAATGGTGCTGGGTGGCCCCTGGCTGTCTATTTAGGGGTCCTCCTGAAATGATACTCCTCCAGGGAGCAGAGCACAGTCCTCTCCATGTGATCGGACAGACCACTCTATTTATATCGACTGGGCTGATAGGGCCCCCCCCCAGCCACCCTCAGGCAAGGGCAGAGGGACGCCAGAGGACATACACATATACACACACAGTCCCCACCACACACATGCATACAATGCCACAGGGACATAACTTCAACACTACTTTCTGAAGTATTAAGGTGAGTTCATAATGCACTAACAAACACACAGATTTTAGAGCCAATGTGATTTGTTATTACTCACACCTTTGTCCACTCATGCTTTCCGTGTTGGGTTGGTGTGTTGGTTGACTTATTTCCATATATCTTGGGTCAGTTATTAAAATGTCCTTGTGGGGATGTCACCTTTCTGATTTATGTAATCACCCTTACCATGTATAAAAAACAAAAACAAAAAGACAATCTCTCATATGAGTACTAAGCTTTTGACTATACAAATCATCTTTGATTACACAAATATTTAAAGTCATATCTGTAGTGTGAAATGTAGTGAGAAAATGTTTGTTACTAAAGGAACTGGAATCAAATTGCTAGCCTTATGTTTGCATTTTCGTCAAACAATTCAGTACTCCATATTGATGTTATCATGCTGGCGTGTGTTTTAGATGGTAAACACCTGATTTTTGTAGTGGTATTAAGCATTATTATTACCATTTTAATGCAGCATATGCTAAACTGTGGGATGTGTACAGAACACATACCAATAGCATAATCACAAATGTTACATTACAAACAGGAGCTGCAGGGCTAGGGGAAGGGTTATTAGTTGTTTTGCCTGTGGAGTCAGGGCTGGGGTGTATTTTGGGGAGTGTTATGGCACAGGCGTCTGCTGTTGATGCATTACACATCAGTGGCTCTGAGGACTGCTGATGTGTTGTGAAGTGCTTCAGCTGGGCACAGCCTGGCCCACCTCCAATGTAATTTTAACGAGAGACAGACAGTGATAGACTGCAAAGTACGCTCAGCTGCCAAGTTTAACAAGCAGTGCTTCCCAGTTTCAATCATGTACAACGAATCTTTAAACGCTTGCTTTTTCATTTGTTTGTTTTTGCTAACATATAGTTTAGATTATGTTCCAACACTGTTTCATGTCTGTTGAGAACACTTGTGCAGAAGTGTTGTGAAGAAGTGAAATAGTAAGCTTTAAATGTCAACCTTTAACACGTTGAGCATTTGTCATGCAGTATTATATGCACACACAGTCAAGCATGGTGCTGTGTAGTTACTTCTTTTAGGCTGTATTCCAAAGCAACAGCTTGTTGAAAGCAGGTTTGCTGAAGCAAGTTAGGGTAATTGCACAGAGACTACAGTGCCAGAGGCAAGTGGCTGTGAGCGCAATTATCTTGACGTATTATTATGTAAAAGAAAAGGTTATGGAGGTGGAGAGGAAAAAGAAACGCTTAGAGTAGCAGTTAAAATTTCAGTCTAAAACAGGCAGACAAGCTACCTGCAAGGTATGCAAGGTATGAAAGACAGTTGTTTTACATCATTTAATTGGGTGTACACCAATACCATAAAACTACATAGTGTGTGGCCTGGACTGTGGGAGGTTGGCAGTGGGACTGATAGGTGTGTTTATCTGTCCTTGACATTGCTATACGTCACCAACATGAATTTGAAGATTATGGAAAAACTAGCTATAATAAAAGCCCCTTTAAAAGGCATTGAACAGTGTTCTGTGCAAAATGATGTTATATCTTCAAAAATGCTTTAAACAATTTAAGAAAGCTAAATAAATAATTAGCGCAAAATTGGATTGCATTTCTCGCCATACATTTTTTACATTCCGACAAGATAATAGTGATTTGTGGTAATTGTGCTACAAGGCCATTATATCACGGAAATGTCACGGAATATGTAATTCTTTCAGATGCTGGATAAAATTATCAACAATGGATGACTTGGACCACAGTGTTCACATTGCAGAGCGAGACTGGGACAGCTTCTATGAGGAGAGTGAGGAGTGTTGCCTTGTCCAACCAGTGCTAGCCCGAATAGAGGACTTCGGTCTCAGTGACAATGAGGAGCCTGCAAGTTCATCCCTAGAGCTGCCCACTCCAAGGGGCACAGAGGAGGCATGCCTGGATTGCAGCACTGTGTCCCTAGCCAACTATGAGGAGGGAGAGGCATTGGTAACCACAATAAATCAAACTGACCACAACATAATAACCCAAGAAAATGAACCTTGCAGCAGCCCCAAAGAAGAAACACAGACAGAATTCTCCCATCCTGCACCTGTGGTTACAGGTGTCCCTGAAGAGGTAGATGGTGTGGCTCAGCAAGATGATAGTCCAGCTTTGGCCCAAACCACACACACACCAAGCCAAGCAGAGCAGGATGGTGTCGGAGCAACTGTCCCACAGGCAGAAGAGACCCCGCCTGCTGAGTGGAAAGAGAAAGAGCGCTGGTTTGTGACTGTGAATGACAGCCCAGTGCAACTCCGGTGCCATGGCGGGACCTCATCCCAAAAAAAAAGAAGAAAAAAAAAAACTTCTAAGAGGTCGGCCCTAGTTTCAGGGTGGGTGTCACACTTATCACAGTGTGAGATGGAAACAGTGAGATGTTCCGACAGTAAAACAGATGTACTGGAGATGAGAGAGACGCGTTATCCCACTGATTCAGATATACAAGACAGTATTGCTCCATTGACAAATTTTCAGGCTCAGGCTCTCGATCTAAAAACATCTGATTTACCTGGTCAGAAACCTCTGTGGAAAGGACAAGAGGAAGATATTTGCAGGTCAAAAACCGTAAATGTTGCCCAGTCCGTCCTTGATGCTGAACAGTGCACTATCCAATCACCTCAAAGCATATCTGCATCTGGAAATTCTTTCCCTTTTCCAACTTCCAAATTATCTTCAGAAAAACCAAGCGGTCTACCTAAAAACGACCAAAGCATAGCTGCTAATGACCACACAACCACCTGTGACATCATTTGGCTGAATGACATGACATCAGTTAATTCATGCAAAACAGAAGAGAATCCACAAGCGGATAAATGCAAGACAAGTGTAAACCATTTAGACCACACACACCCTACTGAAGAGTCTACCAGGCGCTTAGCAACTTTCGATACTGACGGCGGTGAATGCCCTTCTCTGTCGCAAGAGGATTCTGAAATTCAGGAGGCATCCCCTGCTGAAGCATTTGGTCCCACTCCCCCGATTTTTGCAATTTCATCATTCTGGGACGAGATGGAAAAGCTGACAATTAATGACATACTCCACCTGCGATTTGTGAATAACCAGTCTTCCTCCCCAGAATCAGGCCATTTGCATGAAAGTGAAAGTATCCCCGATGCACACAGCAGTACCCTTCCTCACCCAACTGATAACTGTGAACAGGACAGTGTACCACTAGATGCTTTAGATAACGCAGATTCTGACTATTTTACACACCTCGATGATTCCAAACCAGACCGCTCGAGCTGTGAGTTCTCAACCTTCTCAGACTTTGATGAAGACCTTCTGCAAATGATCAACACGAGCTCCAGCACCAGCCCTGAGCCACAGGAGCAGCCGAGGGAGCCAACCCAACCCCAAGGGTTCACTGACTCGCCCTTTCCACAATCAGCCCTCTCTGAACAAGATATGGAACTCATTAGGTGCTCCGAACCTGAGCTCACAATGCTGTTCTCTGATAATGGCATCCCACTGCTTGTCTTTTC
This sequence comes from Setipinna tenuifilis, assembly GCA_030347295.1. Taxonomy (NCBI): domain Eukaryota; kingdom Metazoa; phylum Chordata; class Actinopteri; order Clupeiformes; family Engraulidae; genus Setipinna; species Setipinna tenuifilis. The sequence continues at coordinate 29,555,325 of CM059267.1, read as the reverse complement.
AGATGCAGAGTCGAGTTCACAGACGTTGAGCCCCACTGGCAGTGAGTACAACTTGTCAATGCTGGAGTCAGATATCATGAGAGACATGTGTTGCAACAGTGTACTGCAGGAGGAAGAGGCAAGGACCTTGCTATTGCTCCCATATGAGGAGACTAAGGATTCATCGCTTCTTCTGTCAGGCCATGAAATTATGAGAACACCATCACCTGTTCTTTCAACTTCTAGTTTACTAGAGGACTCCCTCATGATCTCCTTCAATGAGATGATTGACAGTTGTGAAGATGCCCCCCTTGATAGTTTATTTGAGACATCCAGTTCAGATGTGTCCCTTCTACCTTACTCAGAAAATGTATCAGTGCCAGAAGCATATGACTATTTTTTCTCAGACTTTGATGACAAAAACATTTTCTTTCCATTAAAGCTTGGACAACAAGAATGGGAAGCCAAGACAGTCCCTATTTTCTCCTGCTCACGATCTTTGGTGAGAGACTTAACTTTTCCTGAGGTGGAACAATTAATGGAACCTGAGGAGGAAGATCACTGGGCCCCAATACGTGTGACATCACGTTTTAACAGCCAGCCGAGCCCAGTAACTGTGTCTACTGCCCCAGATGTTTACCTCTACCGTCATGGGAACTGGAAGAGCATGCTGTCACTCAGGAGAATCAGATTTTCTGCAAAGGGAACCAGCTGGTTCCAGAGAGCCAGAGCCTGGATGTCTCCTGGGATGTTATTTAGGCCAATACACCACTCTAGCTCCACAGCTCGTGTGGCCCAGGGTGCCTGCTCTTCTCTACAAGTGTTCCACCTTGGTGATCCCATCCTCAGAAAGCTAGCACTGAAACAGATACGACTTCCAGAGCAGCCTGATGCCACAGTCTTCAGTAAGTGCAAAGGATAACTAATGGCCTCACTAACTACTGATCAAGCTTCAAATATAAAAGCTAATGGATCTTTCATCATATACTCATCAAAATATAAGCACTTTGATGCACCAGTGTACGATTTTACACAACAAAAAAACTGTAATCTGAGAGACTGAGGAACCACCAATGTCATGTCACCGTAGCATATAATTCCTCCTTTCTTCCACACAGAAAAGAACTACTTCCTCTTCTCTCTAAGGCAATCAGACATGTGTTTAGTCTGCATTGCCTTTGCGTCCTGGGTGCTGAAGTCCACAAATCTACAAAATGGAGACACGTGGAAGGCAGGTAGGTGATTTTGTCTTGCCTTCAAGGTCAATTATGGGATACAGAAATTCGTAACTGTTTTTGACCCCATACTGGTTTTAGTCTTTGCTTTAGAATCTGGCATGTGGGTGGGCAAATAGTGTAAAAGATACATGAGTATGAGCTTTAATCCATGTCTTTTATTTTTTCCCAGCTCTTCTGGCAAATGTGAGTGCAATATCAGCCATTCAGTACTTACGCCGATACAAGTGTAAAAAAAGTCAAGATGAGCCATGATGTCTTGCGATGGGATTTTTATTTTTCAAAGGGGCCAGAGCATGGAAATTATTTTATATATATTTGTGTTTGTTGCATTTACACATCTACAAAAAGTCCTGAGAAATAATTTTCAAAAAATACAACATCTTTTCCAAAAATATAGCTTTCATATTATTTCAGTTCATTTTAAAGATTCCCAGTATGTACAGATGATCTGTATAGCTAGAAAAGTATTTAAATAGGAAACTGTATGTATACAAATGTAATTTCCATGTAGAAGAGGTTGATTTGGACCATATCACTGCATGGTGTATAATGGTACGTTTAATGTTCAAGCTATGTCAAAGGTGACAGTGGTTGGTGACCGGTGTTATAAGTAACTGAAACATTTTTACTATATATAATCATTATGTACACATTTGTTTCCCCAGACATGTTGTTTTTAAAACAACCAAAGTTTCTGACATTGGTTGTAGATCTAGTTTTGTTTTGTACATGAGGTGCAGGGAGCATTGTTACTCGCAGCGCTGAAATATTATGTGGAGAATGTAACAGGGCAAGTTGCAAGAATCGACAAATGAAGGTTTAAGTGGTTTGACATTACAAGAAATTGTACTACAAATAAATGCCACTAAGCTGGTTATGGTAGGCAGAGATGGTGAAGCTGGGTTTACAAAATAAAAGTTCTTCCGTGTTTCCATCTGTACACGTAAAACTGATTATTTTATGAATTGGCAAATCTACCTTGTTGAAAAGTTGAAATAATTATAATTAGCTGGGTTAGTGAATGGCGAGAACAAATGGTAGTGGTACTAGCGCAGTATTGTCAAGGCTCTCTCATGTGAGCAATGCATCATAGGCATCTGGTCATAGGACAGATGAAGTAAGTTCTCAGTTTAATTGTCTGCAATGCTTACGTGTCCTAGCATAGGTTTTATGTGGACATCTAGTTTGTTATTGTGACAAACAATGCTTTTATATTTGTGCAATGTGTAAAAATACATTTTGTGTTTGAGTGTATAATGCTAAACCCATCAGTCAGAAAAATATTGCTGACGAAAACATTAGAAATAATTGCATTTGTGCACACAAATGTCTATTTGATTGTAGGTGAAAACCCATTAACACTAATGTATTGTGTGTCATCTGTGTTGGCAAAAAATAAATAAATTTGAGCATCACTTCTTGCTTAAAGTTTGATTTTTTATTGATCACATTATGACGCATCAAGAAATTAGGTATGACAAATAAATCTTATTTGTAATGCAATAAACAGCCCTCTTCCAAACTTCGAATCTCCATACGGTGTCTACTTTCAAAGCACATTATGTGAACAACAAGAAAGGACATGTATTAATACTATGGTAAATTTTTGCTTTCAGAAATATAGTGAAGAAAGCAGGAAGAGCAAGGAAGACGATACAGTATTTGTGACATGCCATGTTTTACACACAGGTGAACTATTTTTATATAAAAAATCATCATTGTAATATTTAGTAATATTTTAGATATATCCTCAGTTAATATATTATTTTGTACATATAATATTTACAATCTCAAAATCTGGTCTTCATAACAGACTGGATGGTCTCTATAAATGCAGAAACCTTTCTATAGTGTTACACTTAGGGAGGTTTTGACAGCACCGGTTTGGAGTCTAAGTACATTTCTATCTACTGTGCTTCTTACATGATAACAAAGTTATTTTTTTAATCTATGAAATCTGAGAGTAATATTCATGCAAGGAAAAAAAGCAGGGCTAAAATGTAAGGGGTTAACACTGTACAGTAAAATATAGACCAAACATGTAGAAAACATAAAGGAAAAAACCTTACAGTCTTTTGCACCCTTTTTTAATCACATATATCACAAACGGACCTCATAAGTGTTGCATTCTCTGGGGGGTGACAGGGAGGGACAGTGCTCAATAACATACCATGCCAAGCCGAATCACACACTGACCTGGGCCAAACATGTGCCTAATCACAGGCGCATGTTATGACTGTTTATCCCCCTCCTTCTTCAGACGACTGTAGAAGAAAAAACAGAAGTAGAGCAAAAGAAAAAATAGTTGAAGGTCTGGTTTTAGGCTTTGGCTTCCATCATTCAAACACAACAGTCTTTTATGAACAAGACAGTACAACTACAGATTACTGAACTTGAAACATGAATTGAAACATGAAGGTTAATGGCCCATACTAGGCAAGACAAATTCAACCCAAATTGCCTCCATTTTTCATTTTTAAAATAGAGATTCACGGGGCGCATTATAGAGTGCAACCTATGCATTAACTATACCACTCTGTATTTAAAAGTAGGCAGTCCTATAGGCATCTTTCACAAGCCTTTTTACTGTGAATATGCCGGTAGAGGGCCTGTCATGTTCAACACTAAACTAATACAAAACCTGGAAAGGGAACACCTATCGACCAGCATGGGGGGAAACAATGTTAAAAAACTACCCAATTTATGCTAAGCTATTGGCTAAAGTGCTGGAGATCAGCTGAATGGATTCAAAAAAGCTATGTTCAACCGTTTAACTCTAAATGATTTCCCCAAAAAGTGGAGTGTTCCTTAAAAAACAATGGTGACAAGGAAATGCCTTGATAATTGGCTGAAGCTGATGGTTGAAATACTGACACCTGTGTCAATGCCTATGTTTACCTGTAGTAATCCTCCTGGCTAGGGAGGGGCGCTCCATGCAGATGGTGGTGACCGTGCAGCCACTGCTGTTCCAGGGCCAGTCTCTGCAGCTCGGCCGACTGTGCCTGCATGGCCTGCAGCTGGTGGGCAGCCGACATGGCGGGGGGCAGAGGGCCTGGCAGCTCTCGAGGGTACGCCACGCCTGGATCAACAGCAGAGCAGCGACACAAGACTGCCATCACACTGTCCAGTTAAAGGTGCTACATGGCTACAGGTTTAAAAAAGTTTTTTCTACCCCACTGTCATCAGACTCCTAAACAGACAGAACTTGGTAACACTACCTCTAGTATTGCACTATTGCACAAAAACACCACTGCACATACAGACCAGTTTGCATATTGCACAAACACTTTTATTCTAGTTGCATTTATTGCTTTTAGTATATCTATGTTTTTTTTATTATTTCTTAATGTCTATTATTTGTGCTATATAAATAATTCTGACTTGACTTTTATCACATGTGGCATTAATAATGCATATGACAATACATTTTGAACTTGAACGTATGGCAAGAGATTAAGTTATCATCAAATGGTCCTGATGGGTCAACAGAAATTGGGGCAACATGTTTCAAGAAAATTAATTTCACTGACAACAGTAGTACAGCCACAATATTCACATTTCAAAGTTTCATTTTACAGCCTATAAATTCTGTTTATGTTTTGATTTTGTGCTTTGTCTTTTACCTCTAGCGGCTACGCATTACTTTACAGTACTTTAAATTTACCTACAGTACCAGATTTGGCCACAATCCTATAAATCCGGATTTATTTGGATGAACTTTTTAACATAATACTATTACTCTACATTGGGACAGTGTAATCTGTTCATGACAGTGATGTGCACATTACAGAGTTCATGCTGTGCCCTTTTTATATGATTAAAAGGACATTCATGAAAAAAATAAGTAATAGAGGAATTCAACGTAATGTACGAATTAAACGTATAACATGTAACATACCAAACAGTGGGTGGCGGAGCATCTCATGTTCGTGGGGCAGCTCACTGAGGAGAGGGTTGGGGACGGTACCTGGGGGGTATGGGAAACGCGCAAGAGGGGGACCGGTAGCCAGGGGGTCAACGAGAGGATGGGGCCCTGAGCCTAACAAACACAGACACAGTAAACAATACATACAGTGATATAATGGTATGCAGTACAGATAAACCTGTCAGCAAAAGCTCTATACAACTCTATTAGCTTTGTAAACCTTCCTTAACATGACACACAGTTCCGTAGTTACTGCTGAATGTTAACTGGTGGGTATTTGAAGGTTATAATATTGAATTCTTAGCTGTAAAAATGCTTTATGCAAGTGCTATGTGTATATTCATGGCAAGTGATTATAAAATGGTTCTGATATGTTACCAGAGTTAGGGGAAATATGTTTCCAAATTAAAATACTGATTTCACTGACAACTAAATTACAGCCAGAAAATTTGACAGCTCACAAATTCTGTTTTAATTTTGGTTTTGCCTTTTGCCTCTAGAGGGGGAAACACTTCAGAGTAAACACTTCACAGTATTTCAAATGTTACTGTAGTCCCATTTTTGGCCACAATTGTACATATAGCACTTTTAATGCTGTGTAATGTGGTGTGGTGTGTGTTGCTCTGACCTTGCGCGAGCGTGTCCTGCTGGTGCAGGTGGAGGTGTGAGTGGATGTGGGAGTGCTGGTGGTGATGTGGCGTGACGTTCAACATCTGCAGTCGCGCCACAGGGTCTGAGGCAGCCACGGAGGCCATGCGCTCGGCATGAAGCCTCTCGGCCGTCAGCCGCTCCGCATAGCTTATGTCAGGCCTCGGCAGACGCTCCCTCTCCAGGGCTGCCCCCATCGCCGGGTGGAATGTGGCGAAGGGGTGGGGCCCACCTGCGGCGGCGGCTGCTGCAGCGGCGGCAGCCATGTGCGGAAGCGCCAGCGTGCCATGTCGGGCAAAGTGCTCCATGGCGCTGGCCGAGGCCCCGTGCAGCCCGGCTGGCTCCAGCTCGGGTGGCTTCACCTCGAAGCCCGGCTTCATGCGCTCGCGGATCTCCCTCTCTCTCAGGTCACGTAGCTCACGCTCCCGCAGGGTGGGGTCTCCCGAGTATAGGCCTGGCATCGGGTAGCCCAGCAGGGGATCGCCAGGGGCAAGGGGCATGAAGAAGGGGTGGTTGCGATTGGTGGGGGACATGACATGTGGCCGGGCATACTCGCTGAGGGTGCGCAGGGCGGGCGTGTCTGGCCCAATGTAGGGGGGCACCGCGGCCACTGTGGTTGGGGGTGGGGCCTCGAACGGTGGGCGCATGTGCACATGGGCTGGCACTTGGGTCTCCATCACGCGGCCCTCCTGAGAAGAGCTAGACGCTCTCTGAGAAAGAAAGATAAAAAGGTAGCAACTGAATATCAAAGTAGTAACTGAACATCAAAGCTAAAGACAGAAAAATAAGAAAAAAAACTGAGGTAGTTTCAAAAACAAACTCCTACCGAAAGTTTGTCAGCACTCCTCTCTCTTTCCCGCTCTCTCTCCCTCTCACGCTCTTTTTCTCTCTGGCGTTCGCTCTCCTTTCTGGACCTTTCGAGGTTTTCCTCTCGTTTCTTGGCAAGCTTGGATGAGGCCAGTGGAGTGAAGTACAGGTCAGTGCGGGCACAGGAGTTGTAGCCACGATCAAGAACCTTAATGAACCTGCAACAGCATTGTTTTCAAGTTGAGTAGGTGCAATATACAATGCAGTGAATATAGATTTAAAATGACATGTTTTTTTCAATTTTATAATTAAATAATGTAACAGTGCTATGGAACATCATTTTATTTTGTAATTTAGTAGTACTGTACAACATCATTGACCAAAAGCTTCATCAATGATTAAAAGCTTTATCTGCATGTGTCCATTATTTACCGCGCTGACTGGCTGGCATGACTGGATGTGTTGACCACAATGGGCTCCGGCGAGGGGCTTCTCCGCACAGGAGGTGGGCTGTCACACTCTTCACAGGAGTCGTCCATGGGCTCCTCTTTGATTGGCATGTGCAGAGAAGGCATGGGGCCCCCGGCCGCAGACGAGGAGGAAGAGGAAGAGGACGACGACGACAAGGATGTGGATGAGGAGGAAGCGTGGGCCACCGATGATGACTGATGCAGAGCTGGGACAGAGGCGGAGGCAGAGGGACACTGGGAGGCGGAGGAGAGTGAGAATGAGGGCTGGTGGGAGTGCTGGTGGTCTGAATGGTGGGGTCTGTGCACAATGTAATTAGGATGGTGCTGGTGGTGGTGGTGATGGGGGCGGAGGGGCAAGGGTGAGGGCGGGCCGTGACCCCCTTTGAGATGGCACTGCGACTGGGCCAGCATAGGGGGCTGTGTGGGGTGGGACTGCAGCCCCTGAGGTTGGGGCATGATCTGCAGGGGCGGTGGCTGGGTGCAGGACGGGTGCTGGGCGGGAAGGGAGGCCAATGGCTTGAGGGCTGGCGGCGGAGGCAGGTTGGGGGGAATCTGCAGGAAGGCTGGGGTGGCGGTGGGCACGTGAGGCATGGGCTTGTGGGAATGCGGGATGGGCGTGGTTGGCGGGGGCCTGATCTGAACCGCCGATGGGGAGAGGGGCTGCCGCACGGGGGGAGGAAAGCGGCTGGAGAAGCCCTGGGGTTGAGGGGGCACTGGAGGAGGTGCTGGCAGGCTGGGTTGGGCCTCAGGCACCAGGTGGCCAGGGAAGGGAGGCCCTTGCAGCAGCTGAAAGGGGGCAGAGACTGTGTGAGAGACCCGCGGTTGCTCTGGAGCTGCTGGCTGGGAAGGGGCACAGGACACTGGAGGCCGAGGAGGGCAGGCTGGGGGAGAGAGACGCTGGACGGGAGGGACCAGGACTCCTGGGGAGGGGCCGCGCTGGCATGGGACAGGCAGTTGAGCAACGGGCTGAGGAGGGGGCGCGGGAGGCAGGGGCCCTGGGGGCGTGTATGGGTTGGCAGGGGGTGGCAGTGCCACAGGTTGTGGAAGAGCAGAGGAGTCAGAGTCGCTCTCGTTGCCACCCTGCAGGGGGCTGGGCAGGCTGGGTGAGGAGCTGAGGTTGTCCTGGTCGATGTCTTTGGCGTCACTGCTGCCCTCATCCTGGGCACTGCGGCTGTCTGAGCTCTCCACCTCACCCTCAGCCTCACCCTCACCCTCGGACAGGGAGTCTGACCCGTCCTGGAATAGTGAAGAATACAACAACACACAGTTTAGAGACAACACAAGATACTTGTGCACTTAGGAAGATTACATTTGACCAGATTTGAACATTGCCTTCCTGACAACAAACTTTATTGTACCATACCACTGTTTAAAAGAACGCTTAGTATTTTTAGTCTCTTTCTGTCTTTTACTCCTAGGTTTTTCATACTACTATTGTCATGAGTCTGGGCAATCATCCTATGGACACTATGGAAGTTATTTTAATGAGAAATCGGCCATGTAATGTTATCGAAGCCACTAGATGGAGATATAATAGTACTTTGACTGAATGACCTGAATGTGGGGATTTAGATAGGGCAAAGATGAGAAAGGAAAATGTGTGCCTGAGGATCTACCATGAGTTTAACAGTTTTTGAATCCATTAAGCTGATCTCTGGATCTGGCAGTAGAATCTTCGGATCTGGGAGTAGCAAATTTCGCTTTTATTTTGCATAAATCATTAAGTTGGATTAGACCAGTAGCATCTGGACATCAGACAAATGGATTTAAAAACTGTAAAACTAAACTGGCTAACTCTAAGGGAGTTGGAAAATGAGCCTATTTCCCAAAAAAGTGGAGTGTTCCTTTAACTAATTTTACTGGAGACGAAGTCTCCCTGACAGCACAGATGATAGCTTCATTTCCTCTCACCTGAGTCTTTGATCTTTTACTGGCTTTAGTCTCATTCTCGTCTCTGTCCTGTGTAGCATCTTCTCTTGGACGTTTTACCCCTTTTGTCAGTGGTGTCTCCACTTTACTTTTCTGTATAATTAGGAAAAACACATTAGAAAGGTATAAGCATACCTGCATTATCTTGCAAAAAATACAACAACATATACTGAGTAAAACAAGCAGTTCTTGCAAATAGATAAAAGATGTGAATTTAAACAAATCCTGAATCACGTTCGCTAAATTAAAAAAATTCATAGAGGTTGTATTTGTCTTACTTGATGTTGACATATAACCATATAATGGTTTAGTTTAGTAATTTAGTAGTATGGTATTTGGAGTACATGTTTTTGTGGGCAGCATATTCATTGCAGCCATTTTGTAAGTGATACATAATTCATAAGTAGACAGTGGTTACCTTACTGGCCTTCTGTGTGTTGTTCTTACTCTCAGCATTGGAGGCTCTAGTTGCCATAGCGCCAGTGTTCTCTCTGTGTGGGGCTTGGCCCCGAGGTGGGGGATACTCATTGGGAGAAGCTCTTTCATCAGGGCTCATTCTCTTACGGACGTCCTCGTTAGGCGATGCCTTTCCATCAGGGCTCCCCGTCATTCTCTTGCGTCCGCTTCTTAGAGACGACATCTACGAAGGAGCACACAAACCCCTTTTTAATTTCTCCTGAACTGCACAGTCAACAGAGAAACACTAGCAGTCTCGATGTGACAAAAATGTTGTGAACAAGTGTTCCTGAAAAAAGTCTTTGCTAATTAAATTTTCCAAACTCAGCAGACATGCAAGAAACACATAATAAGCCTAGTGCATATACCAGAATAGCAAAAGATCAAATTTTACTGTGTCAAAAGACAAACAAATACTTCAAGCTAAGCGAAGATGCTGTGTGGTGGAGTAAGGCCTTGATGGCATGCTAAGCTAAAAACAATTACTCAGAAGAAACAGCATTCTACAGGTGCTTACAGGTGCTCGGCTGCATCGCGTCTTCATCCCATGCCTTGCTCCGCTGCCATCCTCTTCCTCCTTCACGGGCTTAAACATAAAGGGGGGGTCAGCCGGCTTTGGCACGGGGGGTAGGCGCCGGTGTTTGTTGAAGTGGTTAAAGCAGGGAGTGCAGAGCAAGATGTTATCCCTCCCTCCGTGGTGCCAGTCCTTGGATGCTGAATAATATATCAATGATAGATAAGGGTTAGAGGGATCCATGCAATAGGATATCACTACAACCATGCAGCCCTGTCATCATCGTGTTAACACAGGAACTCTCTAAAAGGACAGACCAATGTAATTGGTGTAAGAAGATTTGGGAAAATAGCTAATGAATTCAGTGGATCCTTGCTAGACTGAAGGACAGAAATTTCATTTGCTAACGTTAGGGTACGCCTAGCTTTAAAAGCTAGGTGACAGCAGGACTAAATACTACACCTTTTTGCAGGTGTGGGACACAAGCTTGTGGGAGTAGGAGGAACTGGTATTAGAAATCTATACGGCACAGACCTTTACTGCCCACATGATCTGAATGTAAACATGTTCTTGACACTGAATTGCTTTGAGAGGGCACCAACAGGTACAGTACCACACATGCTGTGCTATTATGTTATATACTGTATGCATTTTGGATACTGCATTTGGTTATTTTCTGTGTGAGTTTCCCCAGTTAAACGTTGAAATTTTTGGGCAGCTGTGGCCTAATGGTTAGGGTGTTGGTCCTGGGATGCCAGTTGAATTCCTGTACCAATAGAAAAAAATGTGGGTGGGGGAGTGAATATCCTGCGCTGAAGTGCCCTTGAGTAAGGCATCTAACCCCACTTTGCTCCTAGGGGACTGTCCCTGTACCTAATTCACTGAGAGTTGATTTGGATAAGACCGTCAGCTAAATGTAATGTAATATAATGTAATGTAACATAATGAAATTAAAGAGCAGGTTCTGGGCTGGGCTGGAGTGAACTTACTTGTGGTGTTGCAGTGCTGACAGAGGCTTCCCTTCAGGCTGTTCTCACTGTCCTCGCTGTCCATGTCATCCTCACTGGCCGAACTTAGTTCCACTGCGGGGGACAAGGGTAACAAATTATTATTATAAATAATATATAAATAATAAGAAAACTTGACATATTCTATTTTACTATAAATGACAGCCTTAGACTAATCCATGATTTAGTGGTCAGGCAACAGCACACAAAAAAAGAGACAAACTCACTTGATGGAGTGCGTGATGGTGCGTTTGCTGCGGAGTTGCGGGTTTTCACTCGGCGAGATGCCGGTTGTCTGCGGTGCTGCCGATAAGGCCGCAGCCCTACTGCCTCTGGAGTTTTCTTCCAGTAGTAGTAGAATGTGATCAATTCACCCTGAGTGCAACAGGCAAAATCAAGAAATATTAAATATACATGTAGATCAAAATATATATCACTTAGACATGTCTGAATTTTCTCTATGAGACAGCAACAACAACAACAATAACAATAAAACATCCTAACCGTTTTTTTGTTGGGTAGTAGCTCCTTACGAATCCTGAAGAAGTTCTTGCCATACTGCCGCAGTCCCTTTATAAAGCGTTTCTGTTCAGAGGGAGGACGATAAAAAATATAAAACACAGCAAAAAGTTTATGAAAAACCTTTGATGTACTCATGTGTTACAACTGTGTTATAGCTGTGGCACCAAATAAAAATCAGCATTCTTACCACTTCATCCTCAGACCAGCACTTTTCAATCAGTTTGGGCACTGGTTTCTTCACCAAACACTGGAGAGCTTTTGCAGCATTGTAGTGACTCTCATGAAGCTACGTACATAACATGTGTAAGAGGACAAAACTCCATCAATTTCATTTCTATTTAAGTTACATAATTCAGAGAAATCTTTGTTCTGATGTACATAAATGAAATTGGCTTCATTGAAGAAGCAAAATACAAGTGTTTAATGCTCTATACATCATATTTTTTCACTTAGTACATTCATCTGCATAATCCTTCATGGTGTGTTTAGTTCTATTTCTCACAGAGCATCAGAATGCTGTGGGTGTCCCTGGCATACCGTATTTAAAGCATTCAGCGTTGTATCATCACGGGATGCTGCCAAGCAGCCATCCTCTGTGGAGCCTCCATCACACATGCCTGCAAACGCTGCCATGCTCCTAATGAAGGGAGAAACACATGAAGGGAGGGGTGAGTGGACAGAGGAAAAGGGGTAGACGATCAATGGACAGATAAAGAGACTTCATAAACATCACTTTAAAGGGACACGCCACTATTTTGGGGAGTATATTCATTTGTCATCCCTCCACTAGTAAGACAATTGGGTATTACATTTCTTGACTTAAGTGTTATAGGAAATATTTTTCTTACAATTCAATACAATTCCTTAGTCACTTTTGGGCAGGATGCTAAATGGTCTCTAGCAGCTGAATGGACTATGCTAACCTAAGCTAAACGTGTTACTGGAACATTGATAGCATGGAATCAAAAAAGGTAATGCCCAACTGCATATCTGTAGGCGATATTGAAAATTCCACATATTTTCTTTATTCAATCCATTCAGCTGATCCCTAGATCTGGTAGTAGCACCTTAGCTATTAGCTATACACACATAATTGAATCAGATTAATGGTCTGATTTACGTCAATGATTTATTCAAATCTAAACTAACTCTAAAGGAATTATAAAATTAACATACTTCCCAAGAAAGTGGAGTGTTCCTTTAATGTTCGGTACTGAGAAAGGCCATCAGCACAAAAACAAAAAGGCTCCTCACCTGGCTGCTCTGAGGTACATGAGGAGGTCACAGTCATTGACCCCGGGCATCCACACAAGCTCTTCATTCTCCGTCACAGTCTCCGGACCAGGGGCAGGGAGAGGCTGGAGCTCTGGAAGCTTGGCCTGGGGACATTGAGCATGTTATGGCTAAAAACTGTACTGGCCTAAATCCCAATAGTCTGGGTGCTGGACAACACCAGGTAAATCAAACAAGAAATACAGTAAATTGTTGTTCTGTCGGATGAAGGGTGGAAGGCCAAAACGTCACGGTAATTAAAACTGTTTGGGATCAGTCAGTTGTGATTAAGTAATTAAGACAGTTACATGTCATGGCTTCATTACAAATATTGAAGCTTAAAATAAATGGTAAAATTGTACATCATGTCAGTTGCTTGCTACTACATTTTCTAAATTATCTAAAATAATTTAAAACATCTGTACAGTGGGGTGCATAGGACAAAAAGATTATGACTATATTACCAGATTATGTTATCAAGTCTAATAAGGATCAGAATTTCAAAGGTCAAGATCAAGGTCATATTATGTTGTATTCGACTGTCTACATGCATTCTTTTATTTTGTCATATACCAATATTTTCCCATCTTTATGTCACAGCAAGCTACCTGTTCAAACTGAAATTTTGCATCATGTCCACTGATCCATTTTATTAGGTTACCTGTGGAGTGGACACTTAATAGTCTTCCTTTGCTTTATGGAAACATAAACAGATCAACCTGCATAAAAAAATGATCACCAAGATCATTGAGACTGAAGAGTTAAATAGAGTTCTAAACAGAGTTAAAGAGAGTTCTCCTGTCTGTAGCTTGATTTGTGCCTTCTCTTGTAGGTCGCTTTGGATAAAAGAGTCTGCTAAGTGTAATGTTATGAGACAGGGTAACATTTGTAATTGGTGTTACACAGTATAGCACTTTAACCAACCTGATGGCTTGGTCCCACTCTGATCTCGCCCTGTGTGCTGTTCAACTGCCTGCAAGTACAGGATTCTGGTCAGTACTGTTACCTGCAGTTTTACTTAAAGGTGAAACAGTAAAAACAGGCTGGGATTAAATATTTGCACATAGACATGTACATAAGCAATATAACAGCTATTATATGAATTTTCTTTTAATTTTTCCTCTATTTGTATAGAAAAAGTGACAATCGGAGTATCAGTAGAATTTAGGGGGATGGACCACCATTTTCATAAATCAGACTGTCATACTTATCATTTCACCAGTTTTCTTATTTTGTTTGATCAAAGTATTGTATAAACTGAAAAAGTCACATTGCACTTGATGATTCATACACTTTACCTATCGACACCTTTTAAGAAACAGATAAAACATTAGGTGCAGACATTTATATTCTATAGTATATGACAAGTAAACTCATGAATGTTCTGTGCAATGATAAAAGGCTCCCGTAACTATCAGAATGTGACAAAAAAAAAACCTTAAAATGCTCTGTAATACAATGAGGATTGCAAAATGGGCCCTAAAACATGTAAATTGTCTGAGCAATGTGTTGGATCTGATTACTACACCAATAGGGCTCAGGGTCAGTATGAAAACAATGCTAACAAAGTCCTAACACCTACTCATGGATTACTACGCACAGTCCAGGCTAGAGTGCCTTACATGCCAAAAATGAGGCTTATGATGACACACTGCCAAGATGAGCAAACACTACCTTCTGTGAGACTGAGGAACACCTCTCAACATATTCATCTATTCTTCAGGGACCCAGCATGGGTTTAAGATCAAACATAACCAAGCAAATACTATCTGTCCTCTAGGACAGTACAACAGCATACAGTCTCATGCCTTAGAAAAATATTTGTTTCTTTTTGTTTAATACTGTACAGAGTGTGACTTTTTTACTTCTAGAAGGTAACTTTTTCCCTTAACTGAACTTAAAGAAGAATAAATTCAGTTGTAATGGTGACCAGCATAAATGCCTTAAAAAGTTTTGTTGTGACGCTTCATAACTGCCCCTGTAGGCGCACGAGATTCATGTTGTAGGTCAGTAAAAGTTCACCAGAATATCCTTATTGGTCAGTAAGCCACTCCATTATACTGTACATATTTGGTCTACATTGCATGCACCATACCTACTATAACCCAGCAACAACCACAGAAGAACGAAAAAAGTACACTTCAAGAGATTATACATTTTTATATTTTTCATATTTCAAATATCAAGTTAACCACTATGCTGCCCCAATAATGCCCAGCACATCTATATACATCTGTTCAGAAAACAAGCTGTCAAGTAGGACCAACACAGACAATTCAGAATCACTTAGCCTCTTGTCTTTGTAAAGTAAAACTACAACACTTAGAACTCAACACTATGATCAATGCATACAATCCGGCAGATGACTATTAATCTAGGCCGTGTTTCCAAAACTCATTTTGTTTCACACGGAACCAAAAGAAAGCCTGATCCCAAGGAAGCTGATACAGGACGTATTCATATTTACACTGACAAAGAAATCCATTTATCTGTTGCATGTAGATGCCTGACCGGCTTTCCTTGTAATGATTCTCACAGTTTGAACAAACAATGTTCAGGCTGGGTCAGTTTTTCATTATTAAGAATCTACCATATAAAAATGCAAGACCTTAATGCTATTATTACCGCTGTTACAATCGATAAAAATATAAAAGAGGCAGTAGTATAAAAAGAAGTAGCGAGGTAAGTGGGTGATTTGGAAAGGTTGGGATTGCTTTATGGAAATAGATGAGAGGACTAATATCAACTTATGGTCTTAATTTGTGTACATCCAAATGGCAGGTTGCTTATCCCCTTTACACAGTCGAGCAAATGTCTCACACTGAGGCACATAATCATGCAGTGGAATCTGGATGTATGTTGCAATTAAATCAGCCATTAATTTTGTTTTGATATGTAATCCTTCATTCTATAATATAACCTTCACATTTTAAGATAAGGTCAAATATCAAATAATTTCGCCAAAAAGGGTGTAGAAGGGTGTACGTGCAACGAGTCGAGGTTACGTGCAGCCATTAAAAGATACAGCCTACATCTAATTTAAAATTATTCTATATCAGACTACTAAACGAAATGCAATAGGTCAGACAAAACATAAGTAGGCCTACTTAAAAATGCATTGAAACCAAAACAACGAATCTTTTAGGAACATGTCTATACCAACTATGCAAATGTTCGTAATATGGAGATCAAATAATATGGAATAAGTAATTATCATGTTAAAAGCATTACTGTACTCTTTAATATGCAAATCCCGCCCCTAATCTAAAGTAACCAATCCACAAATGGCATCACCGTTCCCTCCAAAGGTTACATAAATCGGGGCTCAAACCCCTCTTCAAACAAATCAATCAAATCGACGACGCAACCAGCTGAAAAGGCCCAGAAAAGTTGTATTTCGGGCGTTGGTGTGCGTATTTCGTCAGTATTTGGGCTGCATTTCGGCTTCTACAATCCAGCCAGCCCCCGGAAAGGACTGACAACATACGTCGTTTTTAAAGGCAAAATTAATACGAAATTCTTACCACCTAAACACACCGATGACAGCTTCAACTACTAGAACACATAAATGACGTGACTGTACAATAATAGCAATATATAGCCTATATACGGCTTCGCTTCCGACAGGGTGGTCTTCTGGCCTTGGCTAATAATATGCAGGCTTACAAAACAAGCTGTCAAGTAGGCTGCCACAAATATTTGCACTAAAATGCCGAAGTACGCCAAAGTATGAGTTCATGCACGAGACATTTTAAAACGACACATCCCATAACAAAAGTAAACAAACCTTCGTGGACTGAACAAGTCGTCCATGTCGAAGACTCTGTCGTTTGTGTTGTCAGTTTGTTTAGTGCAGCAAGAGCTTAAACTATGCTATTCCTCTATTTCATACCACTCAAAATGGAGGATACGCTGACTATTTTCCCGAGCTCATGCAATGACCTCAGTCCTCACGCACAGCCTACTAAGATCCCCTTTCTACAGGCATAACTGAGCATGTGCCGCGACCACTGGTAATGGGATCATCCCTGTATATCCGGCCTGTCCACGAAGAAGAGCTCACGCATCGCCGCCAGGCACAACACAGAAGCCCCGTGCAAACACGGAGAGAAACGAGCGCATAAACACGGAATGGCGACAGGCATGCAGTGAGGTAGCCCAGGATTTTCCGCAGGCGGTCTGTTCTACTACAGCTGAATCATTATGCCCTCTGGATTGCAATCGCTTGAAAAGTAACCATTGCCTGTTCTGGTTATTATACTGTGTGGCCTTCCCTACGATCGATATGGAATTTTTTGTTTAAATGCTGTAGCAATTGTTTAATGCGTAATGGATTTGAATAATAATTTTTTTTTTTTAAATGGTGTGTTAAGATATCATGTAGTAAACACCCTTTCCACCCTAGTCAATTATTGCCACTCCTTAGTATCCTAATTAAAAGATTCAATGCAGGGCAAAATATGTTTTGCTTTTTAAAATCACATCACAAACGACCATGACAGACAGTTAAATAAAGACGTTTTATTCTTCCAAACCCACTGCCACAGGTGGTGCACAATCCATGTCTTCAGTTTAACTATTAATTTAACTTGAACACAAATATATCTATATTAAAATACGATATCAGTATTTAATACATTCAGAGGATCACTTGTACATAAGCTGAACCCACAACAATGACGTAACTGCACTGACCTAGGCCTTGGCATTGACGGCAGTGGTTAAGCCCAGATGACAAGTTAATAACCATCACAGACAGAAGTTGAACTTCACAGTTGTATTTGTTATTCCAGTAGTCAATCAATGCCATACAGGCTGATAAGTGCTCTAATACATGGTTCACACTATATTTCCCTGTTTCTAAAGTTAATATACTTTTAACAGGTTAACAGGTTGTCAATCCTGCACTTTACAGAGGGTTTCTGAAGTTCTTGCCAGCAAAGCGAGCCTTGTCCCCAAGCTCTTCCTCGATTCTGTTAAATAGGAACAAAATGAATAAACAAAGACAGCAAACATGGACTGTGTATGTGATATAAATAAGGATGAATGTTGTATAATCACTTAACATACTAGCCAACTAGAACTGCTGTTTGGGCATTTTAAATATGAAATACTATATAGTAAATGTGTAATAAGGGAATAAAGCAGGATAGACCTGAGAAGCTGGTTGTATTTGGCCAGACGCTCTGAGCGGCAAGGCGCACCGGTCTTGATCTGGTAAAGATAGGAGACATAAATATCAATGGACTTCTCAAAGCATTGGATAAAATAATTTGAAACAGTGGGTACAGAACTGTAGTTTCAATAACTAACACTTGCTGAATGCTGATACATGCATGACAAAAGGGTTTTTTTTTTTTTTTAAAGAACAAGAAATGTTTTCCTTAATGCACTGGAGGCAACAGGCATTACTAACTGTACAATTCATAGTGCGTTCCATTTACAGTCGGAGCTCAGTTTTCGAGTAGTTGTGCACATTCAAAAGCAGCAAGTGACACCATGCATGCCCCCAAGTCTCACAGGTACAAACTTGGAGCGGCACAGAGGACCCCCGAGTTCACAACTCAAGATGGCTGTGCAGTTCAGGCACGTTGAGTGAATGCTACGTTATTTTCTATTTATTACAGTTATGTTATTCAAGAAATACAGCATTATGTGCCCTTTATCAAGTGTCGATCCAAGTTTGGCAAATGGAATGCATCCAACTCAGTTTTTGTTGTGTTTTTAGTGAACGTGAGAACCCACACAGTTCTGTACCTGCCATTACATAAGACTAATGAGGAAAAGCCAGGTTTCTAGTAGCCTGGGCACGCCCATACTTCCTGTGCCGCTGCATTTGAATTTCGCTTGCAAAGTCAGTCTGGCCAAGCTCCCATTCAATACCGTTTCTACATTAACAGAGAAACTGGGACCAATGAAAATCTAGCATTTCAAAAAGGCAATGACGCGGTAGTTTAGCGACCGGAAATCTACCTCAGTCACTGTCAACATGGTGAACGTGGAGCAACGGCAAGATTTCAATGCAGCTGTAGCTGCTGTTTTGGAAGATGGATGAGCATGTTAGCCAACGAAGTCTAAGGCAAAGATATAAACATTTGGCCCATTTTTTTGGCCCACCCCATACATATCGCAGTCATCATACCGGCTGGTTTCTCTTATCCAGAGCAACTTACAGTGAATAAGGTACAGGCACAGCCCCACTGGAGCAACGTGGGGTTACATGCCCTGCTCAAGGGCTCTTCAGCCATGGATGTGGGTGCAAGAGAGGAGGAACGCTGGTTATTCACTCCTCCCACCCACATTTTTTTTCCTTCTGGTACAGGAATTGAACCTGCAATCCTCTGATTCTGAGATCAACACCTTAACCACTAGCCCTATGCACATGGAAAATGTAGCCTCACCTGGCCAGTGCAGAGGCCAACCACCAGGTCAGCGATGAAGGTGTCCTCAGTCTCTCCAGAACGATGGCTGACCATCACTCCCCAGCCACTGGACTGGGCCATCTTACAACTGTAAAAGAGGGCAGTCACAGGAGAGTCACTCATTCTGGTGACATGACCTGAAAGACTGGTAATTTTTTTTAAAATGTTTTTTTGTTAAGCACACAGAAATCATAGGGTCTAGACAGACAAGAGTAGAGGTGGACTGCTGAAACTTTCCTAAAGGAACAGGCCACTATTTTGGGCAATTCGGTTATTTTCCCATCTCGCATGAAGTTCCACAGCTGGTTTTTAGCTCTTCCCTGATTTCACACAGCACCCAAAAATTAGTCCTGAAAATAATTTATATTGACAGAAGCTACTATGTATTTCCAGGTACTGTGTGATATCACTGCACCTCATGGTACTGTAGCAGGAAAACTCATTGGTAATAATGCTGTAACAAGAGTATAGTTTTAAGTCATATCTGCCCAGAAAATTTGCAAGTTTCATGTACCAATGGTCTTAGTGTATGTCGTAACTGTCGTATGTCGTTCTTTGGTGTCCTCTGGTAGTCATGCTAACAGACTGATTTGATAGCTTAGCGTAGTCCATTTAAGGAAAAAGCACTACCGTCAGACCTGTATATCACCAGCATGGAAATGAGAAAGATAATACCCAATTGTGTAACTTAAAGAATACGTCACCCCCAGGTGAAACTGAGTCTCTCCCCGCAGTCTCTAGTGCTGGATAAGTGAGCAGAAGTCTTTTCTAGCAGACCCAGCCATTGTCTGAATCTGGAAACACTAACCTTAGCTTAGCATAGTCACGGTAATCTAGTGTTGCCAACTAGCAAATTGTGGCAAAAGTGAATCAATTCACTCAAATTTTTTTGTAATTACTTCTTGTGACCTGTGCATTCAGATCGAGTACAAATAACAATGCAAATTAACACGAAGGGATTGAACAAGCGGCATTTAGATGGGGGACTATATTCCATGGAAGCACAGGCAAAGCACCGCTGAAAGGCGCAAAGACACCACACAGCACCTGGAAACCCCTTATCCCCTGACTTCAATCAACAAACAAGCGTGGCGTTGTTACTGGTAGGCAGTGAGATTGTTACAGTGTTTAGAAGTTTGTTTTCTCATATACTGAGTAAAAATTGCTATTATGGTGTCTCACTTATCCAACTCTAGGGACTGCGGGGTGGCGTATTCCTTTAGGGACATTACAAACAAGCCAATTTCACAAAAAGAGGGTTCGTTCCCTTTAATTTAAAATAGTCAGTGCAATGAGTGTAATGTAAATAAACCTACAACCGTTTACTGCATCTGCATACGGGACGAGATACCTACGCCTGCAAGGATTCGGTGACACTGCCAATCTGGTTGACTTTGAGCAAGAGGCAGTTGCAGGCCTTCTGCTCCACAGCTTTGGCAATGCGCTTCGGATTAGTGACAGTCAGGTCATCGCCAACCACCTGAATATCAGTGCTGCCCGTGAAGTTGGACCAGGCAGCCCAGTCGTCTTGGTCAAATGGGTCCTCAATGGACATGACTGCGGAACAAAGAAACATTTATGCATCATCTTGATTTTTAGTTACTTTTAAGGGATTACAGTACACACATTTTTTTTTTCAGAAACTCTTTACTCTTACTCTCAATGCAAAGAAATTAAGCGTTTTCACATGTTATGTAGCTACTTAATGGCCTAGAGGGCCAACAGGAGTTCACTGAGAGTCATAATATTGTTGGTAGACCATAAATCACATCTCACTTTTTATGTCTTTCTCAGTGTTTTTTTTTGATCATTTTTTGATCTGTGAATTATCAAGTATCCTAGTACTTTTCTTCACTGGGACAGTTACACTGTACCCCATTAAACTGTTTTGGACATCATTATTATGATTAAAAATGGCTAAACAAACTACACCACTGGCCACAAGAGTTAAGCCAGCTAGATGTTTTGGAAGGAGAAAGGTAAGCACCTGGGTAATCCTGCACAAAGCTTTTGTAGAGGTCAGCCAGCTCATCAGGGGTGATGTAACGGCTAGGGTCATCGGGAGACTTGAAGTCCAGATCGTACTTTCCATCTCTGTAGAACTCAGAGGCTGCCACATCCATGCCGATGATGATCTCATCTGTGTAGCCTGCCTTGCTGATGGCATTCCTAAGAAGCTCCAAGGCTAAAGGACACAGGTTAACATTGCACATATTTAATAATAATAATAATAATAATACTACATTTTAGTTTATAAACATCTTTCAGGACACCCAAAGACACCACAAAGATAGTAAAAAGCAATAAAAACACAGAAAAGCTAAACAAAATGAAATGGAACAGTGCAATCACAGTGAGTATGCCAACAGGAACAGGTGAGTTTTGAGTGTGGATTTGAACAGAGGAAGAGAGTCAATGTTACAGATAGCCTTGTAAACCAGCCCCTCGTACTTCACTTTGCAAAATGAAGTAAAGTACGAGGGGCTGGTCTACCAGGCTACCACTTCTGTGATTCATCCTAAGAAATGAAACTTATATACTACATATATATTTTTGTCACAGACACTAGTCCTTAATTAAAAAAAATATACTGGGTTAGTAAAAAAAAAAAGCCTGCCTAATCCTGTGTACTTTTTAAAAATGGGAACTCCAGTGTAGCTGATAAAAAAAGGAATTATGATGCCACATGATAAATTGAACTTGTGGTTAAACTGAAATGTGACATTTTTTCATAGACTCCTCCATCTTTACCTTCTTTGTTCTCCAGTATGTTTGGAGCAAAGCCGCCCTCATCGCCCACATTGGTGGCATCCTGGCCATACTTGGACTTGATCACACTCCTGAGGTTGTGGTAGACCTCAGCTCCCATCCGCATGGCCTCCTTGAAGCTGCTAGCTCCCACGGGCAGGATCATGAACTCTTGCATGGCCAGTTTGTTGCCAGCATGAGACCCACCATTGATGACATTGAAGGCCTGAAGAGGAGAGAATTGTCATCCCGTCATTTAGGTTTGGGAACATGTCATTATGTCTGTGGGCGGTGTTAGAAGTCAGCCATACTTCACCAAGATATGTAATTACACCAAAGCTACATCCTATCCATTCCCATATTACATTCTCAGAAAATGCAGTTAGGGATGTAGGCATGTAGAATCACAGTTTTTTTCCAAAGTACACAATGTGCAAAAAAACATAAGGCTGACCATCTGCACAGTATTTTCTCCTTCTGTATTCTCTTCTCTACCCCCTCCTCCATGCTCTGCTATTTTACATGTGCATGTACATATTGTGCCATAAAAAAACACATAAAAACGTAACAAGGTTAGGCTTTTTTCACACTTTAAAAATCCCTTTCTTTAAATCCACCATCTTCTTCAGTGCTAACGAAGGATTGATCTACCTGTCTATCCATCCATCCATCCATCCATCTATCTTTTATTTTTTTGTATACTGTATTCGTGTCTTTTCTCTTTTACTTTTTGTTTTGTCAATTGCTGTTGTTTGTACAGTGCTTTACAGATAACTACTATGGACAACTGCATGAGCTGGTTTCTTTGGTGAGACAGTAGTACCTTGTCAATAATTGTTTGTAGGGAAATGATTATAACCAACTTAGCTGTAACTTACCGGCACAGGCAAGATAACCTCTGGGTTTCCAGCCAGGTCTGCAATGTGTCTGTACAAGGGAACGCCCTTCTCAGCAGCACCAGCCTTGCACACAGCCAGAGACACTCCAAGGATGGCATTAGCACCAAACTGGGCTAGATAACAAACAGGACAAAGCACAAATACTTCAAAAACAATAGTTTATACAGTGCATATAATAACCAATGGCAAACAATTCTTCTACCCCACATTTGAACAAAACGTACACTTATTTTCTGTTCCATCCAAGCTCAGCATCATCTGGTCAATCTTCTCCTGTTCCAGCACAGACACTCCCTGCGAGAAAAGAAAACATCATCTTTGCAGGTGCAGGTATCAATCGAAGGAAATTTCCTGATGTTTCCACCGCTTTGTCTGACCATGTTCAGACTGATAGACGAGGTAAAGGGTTCAGGGTTCAGGGAAGAGTTTTGACCATGGACTGACCAACCCTGTGTGAAGTCATGCATAGACTCTCACAGACCAGATAAGGCTTAAATTAAAGGTTCAGGGCACCGCCGTCTTTGCCATCTCATTCTATAGACGTCAATGTAAATTATCTGGAAAAATAAACTAATGGATTGCAAAATTCAGACCCCAAAACTACCGAACACACCGAAACCGTTTTTTGAAACAGGCTGTAAATACATTTATTTTTGCTGAGAAAATTGGCTTTTTGAAGTGACACTTTGCAACATTTTTAAGTTAATCAATCATCTCTTTAAGTCGGTAGATGGTTAAATGACTCATGTGATCGGTTGCTTAATAGCCAAGTGGCTAGTGAACATTTGACAGTAAAAATGTAATCCTGGCCCGTAAAGGGAGCCTCGTAAGAAAACCAACCAAATGTTGCATAGTGTTGCTTTAACATGGGAATTTGCTTCCTTCTGCAACCAACCACCAATGGTATTGTTTCCTCCTCCCCCACCACACACCTCTGCTCAGTGTGTCTGTCTGACCACCAACTTTTTCTGCCACAGCCTCGATCCTCTACTGTCCTTCACGTCATCATGTAAGAAGACCACTGATTAAGCTTCAATCTGGAAAACTGGCAGGCCCTGATGGTGTCAGTCTCCCCATATCGGTCCTCTTTACTTCACGTGCTGGTCAGGTGCAGGTGCACACGGATTAGGTGCTATTTTCACGGATCTATGCGATTTTTCTATTCTTGCATGAACAACAATAACATACTCAATTTCTCATCAGGATTACTCAAGTATTAAGATTGTGGTGCACCAGGATGCCACTCTGTTTATGCAAGTTTACCTTCTTACCTGTTTGACCAGCGCAGGTCCGAGAGACTTATTGATGTGGTCAACTGCTTTTGAGACACCTGCAAAAACAAATCAGACTTGATTACTTGCTTAAAGAAGAGAGAGAGAGCAAATCCTGGCATACCAGGGATGTATTAATACAAAAGCAGGCAAAATGCAAAAGACACAACTGTGATCACTTAAGCAAACACCCAATGACATTGTCAAAAACATCTAAATTTACATAAAGGATTCATCCAATTCACATTACCTAAAATGACTTATACATGTTCTCAATGCAACTGCCTACAAACTACATCTTTATTATAATTGCACACTTCAGGGTCAAATGTAAAACACTCATGCTCATACAGAGGGTTGCACAATAGCATGCCTCCATTTTAGACCATCATCATTCCGTTTACATAAATTCTGTCTCTTCATGGGTTTTAGTGCTCACTGTGCAAAACATTATGTTTGTTAGTATCCAAGCCAAAATGCTGAAATATCACTTCAGTAGCTTCTGAATAAGATTACCTGATAAAATGCTGACAACAAACCTTTTTACCTTAGCTAATCACTGTTCATGCCTGATGGGTAGAGGCAAAGGACAGGAAGATGTAGCTAGAATACAAGTACCAATTCATTTATTACAAGTCAGAAAGATCTTTTTTTGTCGTTTCTTAAGGATTTCAGTGATGGACTAATATGACATACCTTTGCCCAGGTAGCGGCTCTTGTCATTGTCACGCAGCTCTAGAGCTTCATAAATGCCAGTCGACGCTCCGCTGGGAACTGCAGCTCTAAACAGACCTGTTATGGACAACATTGGAGGATTGGAGGTTTTTATGGTATGAATATGAAGTAGCATCTTAAAGGAATGATCTCATTAAGCTCTACAGAAACATCTAAAAAGATTTTTAATCCAGCATCAAACCACAATTTCAGCAGCATCAATGAAAGGTTCATGAAGCTCACTTTAATGTGTGTGTGTGTGTGTGTGTTTACCAAGGAGCATGTCAGAAAGACATACAGTTTGAGGGGTGCCAAACATAGGACCAATGTGTGAACTGATTTAAAATGCTGTGAAATGGCCCCAAACATTTAAATTGATGTGCAGCACTGTTTATCTAGTTGTGACTGCTAATGCATTCACTGGGTTTGTTGTATTAAGCTTCTTAACTTTCTAATATGGTTAACACTCATTACTTGGTATGCCTATATCATCAACATGTCTAATACACGTTACACAGACCATTAGGATTTAAAGACAAAATGCATTTTGAACATAGACCACACCATGTCAAAGGAACAGAACAAAAGATTTACCAACTTGATGTGGCTAATTTGTTTGGAAAAAATGGAAAAACATTATGAATGGTTCAACAAAATTACAGGGCGTGCAAATCCCCCCAACTGCTCTAAATCTGTTACAGATTATGTGTAATGTTTTGAAATTTGAGCTTTCACACCACAAGATATTGGTCAGTTCAGTGGTAGAGTTCCTTAGGTGGCACTACTACTCGTATGCCCAGTGGTCAGCTTTAGCAACGCACTGACTACAGGAAAACTTAAAATAAAAATGATCGACTTTTTGGGGCAACACCAGTGAAATTATTGTACTCAAACATACCCTTCTGGGCCTTAACATCCTTTATCAGACACTGTAGGGTTACAAACACGTCAGGTTTTGTGTATGACCTTGGTACTGTTGACTAATAATTTGGGGGAGGAACTTTGAGAGTGTGTACACAAGCCGTACCAAACATTACAATACCTGCAAACAGACAACACCAGATAACACAAGAAGCGGAATGTCTGTAAAGATTCTCATTTGTCTCGGTCATGGTAGTGAAAACAGCTAAGCTATTCAGGACAAGAAGTGGGACTTATGCAACTTCAAGAAATAATTGTGGCTGATTCTGATTTAAAGGTACATGTAGTCACTCACACAAATGCAAAGGATGCAGACACAGTTTAAAGTTTATAAAACTGTGTTAAAAAAGGTGCAGATAGGCATTGTTGCGCTCGAGATTATCGTTTTTTTTTTTCATCCGATTTAGGTGTGTAGAACCAAATAAAGTCCAAGGAAAGTAAGAGTGGGTCGCACATTGAAAAAGGAGACAAGGTTCACAAAGAAGTTTATTTTTTTTAAATAGTAGGAGCAGAGCAGACCAGAGCAGAGGAGAGCCTTCAGCATTGATTTTGTCAGTGTTTTCTGTGCTAACCATGTAAAGCGTTGCTGCTTCTACCATTTCAAAATAAACTTCTTGTGGACCTTGTGTCTCCTTTTTTAGTGTGTGAGCCACTCTCACTTAAAAAAAGGTAAAAATGCTTACCTCTCTCGGTGTAGAGATCGACTTCCACTGTGGGGTTCCCTCTGGAGTCAAAAATCTCCCGGGCATGGATCTTCAGGATAGACATGATTCTGAAATCAGACAAAAGAGGAAGTCATAAATTATAGCCCCAAAGGACTTTGAATGAATAGCCCTGAATAAATGGAAATACCTAGATCAAATAGTGGAAGAGTAACATCTATTTGCTGACTGCAACAGCAAAAAATCAGGATGAAATAGGAAAGACTTCTAATGTTGGCCTACAAATTTACAATCAGTTTTCTGACAGCATTTCATACAAGCCCATCTACACCATGCATCCGAACGAAACACTTGCAGTTTTCTTCTATTCAATAATAAATGTGTGTGCGGACACAAAAAAAGCACCTGGGATAATTTCTATTGAGCCTTTATTATCAGTGCATGTTCATGGGTATCCTACAGAAATGCCCAAGTCGCTCATCAGTAATTGTGCCATGGGCGGTCTGGAGGCTTACTTTTTCTGTCCTAAAACTTTGGGGAAATGGCACATTAGGCTGCCTGATTTTGGACTGCATCCAAAAATAGAACCCCCCAGAACCTCCCCTTCGGGTTTGGGCCGACTCAGAATGTTTTGCACTCACAGTGCCCCTGCCTGGACCTAAACACTTGTGGTTTTTTATAGTCTTAGTCTTGCAATGTGTTCTCAAATAAAACATCTCTGTAAACGTCTCTCTCTAAACAGCATTAGGAGAGGGCAAGCTGGGGGAATGAATCCCTTCACCTCAAAAACCTGAGGCAGACTGATCGTCATCGAGGAGTCACACAAAAGTGATTATAGGCCAACCGTTTTAAAGTGGGCACTCTTTGTTAAGAGTGAACTAAATACTGCACATCACTACTTAACCTTGATCAAATACATCCTCATTTCTACTATTCTAGAGATTCCTCTTACAGTCTCTCTCAGTGCACTAACAAGATAACTGGATTATGGTTTGTCAATCTTAATCAGCTGACAAACTGTGTTGCAACACTACTGACTACACGTAGGCTTGAACCTTGAATTAGCCTACCAGACTATTCATTCAGTGATCAATCTTATTACAAAAATCTGCAAGTGTGTCTTCTTTTTGTATTAATTAAGCCTACAGATTCATGCATATTGCTGGTTAGTTTAGGCCATGCACCAATCATCCGCAATGACTAGTATTAGTCACATACAAGATTTATAACGTTGCAGTTACTGTTTTCAGAGGAAAAAAATTATTGGACTGACCATAATCTAAAGGACAAAGTATAGCAGTCCAAACTGCCGTACAATCCGCACATCACACCCGACTCTATTTCAATGGATGTGGTAACAAACTAACATCAAGCCTGCCATTTGTTGCATGCCAAGTGGTCTAGTAAGAAATTCTCAGTCACCCACCCTTCCTGCTAGATGCACGTGCTACTATGTGACTGCCCTGTCAGAAAGTTTAAAAAAAGTCAAACGTAAAAGGGCTGTTAAATGCAACGTTTCCTCCACTCGATGTTAGCCACCTTCTTATATTCTTTATTTGGATGAAACTCACAAAGCAAGAGGTGGGTACTAGCCGATATATATTGAGGACAAACTATTCGACTGTCTTTGCCCTAATACTTTATTAAAACACAATTAGCAAACCACACAGTGGATAATTGGTAGAGCCCTCCAGCTATCTGCCAGTTACAACTACCCGTATTAAACGAAACTATAGCCACGAGCTATCTTAATCTGGGTTACTAACTTTACTTGACTCATTCAACAAGTGGTAATGTCTCGTTAATAGAATACATTGTTATAATTTAGACACATAATTTTACACATCGTAAATGTAAAAGTACAGATTTACCGTTTCAGACGAGAGAAGACTGTCAACCTGCGTGCTGAGAAGCGGCGTACGTGCCAGAGGACTGGTGAGCACGGCTAAATAGGACTATGCAGTATTAGCGGAGACCTTGTATTTGATCAGTTAGCCGACTCTGAGCTAACATACGGAAGAGCGTGAGAAGGGGCGGCGATTCACGTAAGAGTGCTTCCCACATCACCACCTGATGTGAGGACAGAGAGGTTCAAGTGTCAGTTAGCCAACCGAAATTAAGTTCCTGGGTTACTATTTATGGAAATAATACAATGAGATTATTTATTAACAGCAACCCCGAAATGCTTTTTAATGAATTTCCAAAAGAATGATGTGTCGTAATAGCCTGTTATGGACAATGCTTGTTGAAATGTTGATGTCATGGTCCGTGTTTTTCCAGTTCCTCATTTTTTTGACCCCCCGCCCACCAAGGCTGGAAGTCTGTTTCACAAATGTGGGCATGGAAGTCTTTATCCCTTGAGTAGATTACCAACGGAGATTGTAACGCATCTAACAGTGGGGGCGCTCCAGACTCAGGTAGTTTCCTGGACTGGACACAACTGCTAAATCAGAAAGCCTTGCAAGGCTTATGCCTAATGTTTCCATAACACAAAGTATCAATAAAGGCATGACAGTTTTTTAGAGAGGCATATATAGACCTTCTTTTTTTCTGAAAAACATTCTTGCAACATAAAAAACACTCTTATGCACACAATTATAGACACGCAATTAAACAATACAACAACAAACATACTACCTCTTTAATTTAATTTAATTTAAAGAAATGTTTTCCCACTTGAGAAAGACCTATCAGTATTACGTTGTGGTGATATTTTCATGCATTCTCATCCTTCCTGTAAACAACCGGATATTGTTTACTGCTCTGCTTTGCATCTAAAACACACTACTGTTTTTATTTGGATCTTTTGACGTTGTTGTATTTAAAAGGGGAAAAAGCATACTTTTCATTGCCAAAGCATTAATGATCAAACTTTCCCATAAGCAGTCTACTGACATTTGACCCTGTTACAAAACCTGTTTCTCAAGCTTCTGTTTCAGCCTCCATTGAGAAATCAGGGAAATTGTGCCATTTCATGAGCTAGGCTAGAGCTTAATTTCAATTACCTCCAGCAACTGCACGAAGTGAAATGATGTGAAAGCGGTTGATGCATCAGGCTACCATTTCATCATACTCTGCTTGAAATAAACTAAAAACCATGTTCATATTAGACCCCTTGCCTTCATAGTCTATATACAGTGAGAGTAATAAGTATTTGATCCCTTGCTGATTTTGTTGGTTTTCCCACTAATAAAGACATGGTCATTCTATACTTTTAATGGTAGATGTATTCTAATATGGAGAGACAGAATATCAAAACGAAAATCCAGAAAATAACTTTTAAGAATATATTTTAATTCATTTGTATGTCATTGAGGGAAATAAGTATTTGATCCCTCTGGCCAAAAGCAGTTAATACTTGGTGACAAAGCCTTTGTTTGCAAGCACAGCAGTCAGACGTTTGTGGTAGTTAACCACAAGGTTAGCACACATATCAGGGGGAATTTTGGCCCACTCTTCTTTGCAGATCCTCTCTAAATCATTCAGGTTGGTGGGCTGTCACTTGGCAACTTCAGCTCCCTCCATAGATTTTCAATAGGATTGAGGTCCAGAGACTGGTTGGGCCACTCCATGACCTTAATATGCTTCTTCTTCAGCCACTCCTTTGTTGCCTTTGCTGTATTCTTTGGATCGTTGTCATGTTGGAAGACCCAACCACGGCCCATTTTCAGCTTCCTGGCAGAGGGGAGGAGGTTGTCCCCCAAGACAGCACGGTACATGGCTCCATCCATCTTCCCACTGATGCGGTGTAGTAGCCCTGTGCCCTTGGCAGAGAAACACCCCCAAAACATAATGCTTCCACCTCCATGTTTGATGGTGGGCACAGTGTTCTTTGGGTTATAGGCTGCATTTTTCTTCCTCCACACACAACGTGTAGAGTTTAGGCCAATATTCAATTTCAAACCACAGAACCTTCTCCCAATCACTTTGAGCATCTTTGAGGTGATCATTGGCATACTTTAGACTGGCCTCCACATGTGCCTTCTTAAGCAGGGGTACCTTTCGTGCACTGCAGGATTTTAATCCATTGCGTCTCAAAGTGTTGCCAACTGTTTTCCTGGTGACTGTGGTCCCAGCTGCCTTGAGGTCATTCACCAACTCCCGCTGTGTGGTTTCAGGATTACTGTTCATAGTTCTAATGATCATTGCCACCCCACGAGGTGAAATCTTCTGTGGAGCACCAGATCGAGGCCTGTTGATGGTCATGTTATACTTTTTATATTTTCTGACAGTTGCGCCAATGGTTGTTACTTTAATACCCAGCATCTTGCTAATGTTTTTGTACCCCATTCCAGTTTTGTGCAGTTCAACAATCCTGTCTCTGAGGTCCTGAGGGAGTTCTTTTGTCTTACTCATGTTGTAGAGCTTGAAATCTGTCTGATTGCCTGATTCATTCTCTGAACATGTGTCTTTCATACTGGTGATTAGTTAGCACAGGTGTCTTCAATTCGGGTAACAAGTTGATTGGGAGTGTCTAACTGCTCTGTGACAGCCAGAACACCTAATGCATACTAGGGGATCAAATACTTTTTTCCTTCAATGAAATACAAACCAATTAAAATATATTCCTTAAAGTTATTTTCTAGATTTCCTTTTTGATATTCTATTTCTCCATGTTAAAATACATCTACCATTAAAAGTATAGAATGCTCATATCTTTATTAGTGGGCTAACTAACAAAATCAGCAAGGGATCAAATACTTATTACTCTCACTGTATATGGTGTCACTGCCTAATACGTGTTGTTATTTATCATAATAATAATGATAATAATAAAAATAGTTGTTGTTATTATTGTTGTTGTTGTTTTATTATTATTATTATTATTATTATTATTATTATTATTAGGTTCCCTTAGCTCATTGCCTGTGGGTGTTACTGGAACCTTTGGTCAGTGTCTTTGGCTGTGTGCAGTGGCTTCAGCCATTCCAATGGGAATATAATGGCTAATGAATTTTGATTGGACGTGTGGCAGCCAAAGTAAGGACAGTATTGGCATACCAAAATTCAGATTCTTTGCTTCTGTTTTTTTTTTTTTTAGATTTGGAAATTCATAACGCCCCTTATAATCAGAATGTCACAAATGTCTGGATTGTCAGGACCTCCAAAGTATGTTGTACAGATCAAGTATACCAAGTTTTGTGTCCTATCTGTATATTCCAATAAGAAGACAGTGGCTGAAGTGCTTGGAGGCCATGGCTAGAAATTTGATTGAATTATATAAAAAAAATATGATCGGCATGATCTAGAGGTGGTAGGTGCCAAATTTCATGAGATTTGGTTGAAGGGCCTCAGAGGAGATAGATTAGTTTCACTTTGAAGTTTTTTTCAAAATAGCAGGACAGTTTTCATGACGAAAATGGGTGTGGTTATGTTTGATCGATGCAGGAGGCTCCAAGGAAATGAAAGAAAAAACTATTTTTGAAAACGTACATAAAGTGCCTGAGATCTCAGCAGTGGCAACAGAATGGAATTCTGGAATAAGTAGGCTACAAGCTCTGGCCTGTGTTTGGGAATCCACGCTCAGAGCTGTGTGCCACAAGTTTCAGTCATTGACAGTTTCCCATATTTCACTTATTTTGACTGGGAAATGTTTGTATTGACAGTGTTTAATGACCTCTTTAATCCAGGTCTGTAGTTTGACTGTCTGTAGTTCTTGGCTGTGTTTTTGTAAAAAAAAAAAAAAAAAAAAAAAAAAAAAAAACTGGCTTTCCAAACCTACCCTTATATTTTATACATCTTGAATTCCCCTTCCAGAGTGTTGTCCAGAGAAAATAGCATATTCAAAAAAATCCTGAATGACAGATTCCAAGATATATGCATTTTAAATGTGTCTCATATTTTTGACCCACCCTGTATTGTGGCCTTTCTTTGAGCTAAAGTGAATCAGGCACACTGGTGGTGGTTAGGGGTCTGTGACAGCAACCTGCATAGAGACACATCTGCAGTTGTTAAGGCAGGGAAGGATTGAACACAGGTATCAGGCCTCCTCCAGACCTGCTGGGACTCTGTGTCACAGTAAAAACAAATGCAGAACTCTCGATGGCAATACTGCAGAAAAAAATTGTGATTTTAGATAAATGTGTTTAATTTTTGTCTTTCTTTTAGCCTATAAATAATTGTAATTTCAATATTTCATCTTTTGTATCGCTGTAGCCCTTTAATAGAGTTTTGAATAGAGACTGCTTAATCCCCTTATTCCCATTGTTTCTAATTTATTTTGTAATCACAATAAGTATGTGTTTAAGCCTGGAAAGCATAATAAACTACACTGGAGAGGAAGTCAGTCAATTCCTGCAACCCTCTCACCTTCCTGATATTGTGCTAAGGATTAATTGTTGTGGTCTTGTTTGGGTGCAGTGGAGCATGGCTTATGCAGTAATTAGTTTGTTTTGTTGCTCTTCCTTTCCTACTCTCATATTCACATCTTCTCCCATTTGGATGTAGAAAGACAGCCACCTGAGCCCTCGTCACCTCTTTTTCTTCAAGGTGCCCAGTGGAACTAATTAACATGGAGAGTGAGTCACAGTAGAGGTTTGTTACCGGGGTGAAGTGTGTGTGTGTGTGTGTGTGTGTGTGTGTGTGTGTGTGTGTGTGTGTGTGTGTGTGTGTGTGTATGCTCAGTATCCCCTGCTGAATTTTGACCAAGTGTGAACACAACTTCACTTCCCCTTTACCCCCTATCCAAACACACACACACACACACACACACACACACACACATTTTGCAGTTTTGGTCAGAGTATAAAGTCTTTAAACAAGACAAACCAGAAAGATAGGTTATTCTTGGAATGCAGAGACAGTATGCAGTATGAAAATGGTGAAATATTAACTCCATAAAGACAAGGAAGTGCTATTATTGTTTCTCATGGAAAAGTGTTCAGTAACTCTGTAGGCCTAATTCTGTAGTTGTGTAGTAGGCCTCTAAGCTTCCAGTGTCATTATGACACACTGAGAAAACCTCTCTGATAGTTTACTTTGATCTGTGACCCTGTAAAGCCCCGTTTCCACCAAGCAGTACAGTACAGTTCGGTTTAGTTCGGTTCGCAATTGTTTGTGTCTCCATGGTAAGAATTTTTGAAGCGTACCTAAATAACCGTACCGAACCGTACCATTTTCTGGCACCCTTGTACCAGTTTGTGGTACGGTTTAGAGACACGCCCGTTGCTGTGACGACTCTACTCTACCTTTGGCAATGGAAACACAATCCGTACCGAACCGCACAAAAACGTTCTGTACCAAACCGTTAGGTCCCGAACCGAACTGTACTGTACTGCTTGGTGGAAACAAAACTTAAGTGACCAAGCCTCAAAGGCAGGTATGTGGGCAGAATAACTTGACTTCCTCAGCACACTTTGGCAGTGAACTCATTTGTATTTGCATGCAATCTATTTTGGATGTTCATACGTTTTAATCACTGGTAACATTGGCTTTACAAAACATCTTTGATGCTTTGTTCTACTTGCCTTGATACTCCTGGAAAAATCGCTGTGTGTGTGCGTGCATTGTGTGTGTGTGCGTGTGTGAACACATGCTCAAACAATGCGTAGGAGGACCTTCAGGTTGGACCAACCAATCACAACACAGGAAACACACCTGTCAGTACTGGGAGCAAAGGGATTGGTCAGAGCATAGGAGCGACACCTGAGCTCTGAGGTGTACATGTAAACCAAGACCCTCACAAAAGTCGGTTACTCCACTGTTGCTTGTTGCCACTTCACAAAAGGATTTGTTCAGCATATTTTCTCTGTTTTCTGTTCTTCTCTTTGAGAGTTTACTGTTGTTACAGACTGCACCAAAGAGAGTCTTAAATATCTTTGGGCTAAACATGTGTAACTGAAACACAGAGAAGATGAAAAGTCCTGCAGCGTCACTGGCGGCACAATGGTAGCTCTTGTCCAAGGCTATGAAAAGCAGACGGATGAAGGCAATGGAGAGAAGTGAGTAGGGTATACATTTATTTTTTTTGCGGGGCTTATGTAGCCCACTCTACATGTTTCACAAATAACAGTAAAACTCTTTAAAAGACAAAAACAAGTATGTTTGAATGTATGTGTGAGAAAAACGTGTACTGCATTTTAATATATTTATGAAAAAAGATTAAGAATAAGAATGTCAGGAAGCAGGTAATTCAAATCTTTAACCAGATAAACCTGTTTGCATAGCTCCAAACAGACTTTGAAACCACATAACAGATCTCCTCAGCAAATAGCCTATAGGTGCATTCATTCATGCTCATTTTTTAAAATAGTAGTAAAGTCAACAATGGCAGCACAGTTTAAAAAGTAAATAAATCCATACTGTATCTCAAGTATTTGTAATTTACAAAATGTATATGATGCAGTATGTGGTTAAATTTACTGTATGCATTGTTTAGATGCTGTAGTTGATAATTGACTACAAATGTTGTGTTCTACATTACTGTAGGCACACAGTTCAACAAAAAATACAAACAAGTACTTTGGCATGTCTGAAAATTACCAGCAAAGTAAAATTCATGTGTACAAAATTAAAGGAAGGTGAAGTTCCAATTGAAATTTCATACAAGCAATTAAGAAGGGTAAAAAAGATATTTAGCACACACGACTTAAGCTGTCTGCCTAATTCAGACAAAGGTGGTACCTGAGTGGGGAAAGCATCTATCTCCCCAAGGCAGATGTGTTCATAAAGCTTTGCAAATATTTCCTAGGTAACATCACATGGGATGTAGCCTTCAGAGATGTCCGCTTTGGAGAAAATGTACAACTCCACCTTCAGCTGAGGCTGCTGAGAGTTGGGGTGTGTCCAAAATGTTCACTCGTTCACTAAATAGATTGCTAGGGTGTGAGTTAAACACTGTTTTGCCCACTATAGTGTACTATGTAATGAAGGAGTGAACATTTCTGATTCGGCCTTGTTGTAACCCTACTGCATTAGTATGCCTTGTGCTATATACACCACTATATACACTAACATTTATGATTATCACATATATATATATGTGGTGTATGATAATCATAAATACCATACATCAGCCTGCTAATAAGATAATTCAGGCCTTGGCCCATGATTACAGTAAATGGCACAGGCTGGGTCAGGCTCAGACACAAAACATGCAGGGGCTTGGGTATGGTTGAGTTGGATTTTTTGGGACCGAATTAATCTGTAGTCATTAGGTAAGGGTTCAGGAAAAAGTGGTTTAGATAGACTTAAGATAAGACAAATTGGTGTTTGAAATGCATGAAACTATATAGCATCTGTGTTTCATGTTAACTTTCTTTCTCTCTTATCTTTCTCACCTTGTCCAGTGAACTGTGCCATTCAACTTACCCCTGGAACCAGCGTTGTTATTGTTTTTTACAATCAACTCTTCCAGACCTTAACACCAGGAGTTTTCCCATACTGAAAAATCTCTAATCAAAAGCTCTAAGAAAAGCATTAAAACAAACTGTTTTCTTTTGAGCTAGCCATACTGCTAGCTAATATGACTCAGTGAATATTTACTTTGTTATCTTTAACCAGCATGATATGCAGTGTACTTTAGTATGAACCAAGTGAAGCAAAACCTTGCATTTACACATATGTCCAGAGAGAAAAAAAACTGTGTAACAAAGGATTTGATTTGTTGCTTCAGTGGACATTTTCATGTTCCACCCAATGGGACGGCCATCTTCATCTTACAAGGCAGTTTTGGATGTTTTTGTTTTCTCTAATACTGCCTGGTAATGATGAGGATAACCCTCTGCTGGCATCATGTCCTCAGTTCAAGGAGAGAAAGGGAAGTCATGGTTTTACATCTACAGAACATCAAACGAAGGTACTTTACATCTTACAAAGAGTTAAAATAATAGAATTAGAATAACCTGAAAAAAAGTTAAAATATAGCATTGACTTGGTGTGGTACATTACCGTAGGAATTTGCACCAAGCATCATTCAAGCAAATCTTTCTGTAAACGATGAACAGATTATACAAATCAAAAGCCATTTTGCTTTAAGAAAGTTGCTTGCATGTATGTTTGCATTTATGCACAAATGCATTTATGTATGTATATAAGTATGTATGCTAACCTCTTATATTGAAAGTGATGCTGAGTGAATCAGAGGCTCTCTAAGCACATCTTACCTCACAGTGTTGGGCTTTTCCCAGGTGATCTAACACTGTCTGGTAATGATGTTCTCGGGGTGTCCATATGACAAGCAGCATTCTATTACTCCTCCATCCTATAACAAGTGAGGTCTTTAAGCTACTTATACAGTTTGAGGGACCAGTGACACCTGGGGTTCTTTTGTATGGCAGCTGCTCCATGGCCAGAGGGATACATGGCACTGCATTGGGGAAGTGGTGTCCTGGCGGTTGAGGTAACTGACGTATGACCGGAGAGTTCACCCAGAATCCACCTAGAAGTGCTACTGAATTGCCCTAAGCATGGTACTGTCCCCACACACTGATCCCCAGGCGCTGTCATGGTTGCCCTCTCCCCACATGCATGTGATGGATTAAATGCAAAGCTGTAAATTTCCCCAATGAGGGACTAATAAAGAAATTAAACTTAACAACCTAGAGTATTTTGCATCATTTCAGCTGAGGTTTGTAAGATGGTTTGCCTTTGAGAGACAGACTCAACAAGAAGAGTATGCTGCCTAAACCACTTATTTCACATTTTACTCTTGCATGAAGCTTCTGATAGCAAACAATTCAGCCAACACCATCTTAACAAGTACGAGCTAAATGAAGAGAAGCAAAAAACATTACTCTGTCCATTTACACCCAAGATGTGTGTTTCAAATTGCTCCCCACCCTTTTCTCTTGCAATATAGCATAGCCACTTCACCCTGAGGTCCTGTCTGATCACAGACACCTAGCTTCTCAAAAGGATGGCCCTCCCTCCTTTTCACACCCAACTTGCTCAACTGAGCATGTGCACTTTGGTAGTTATTATTGGGTGGGCAGCTGTCTTACTTGTGTGGCACATTGTGAGTCTGACACTTGAGATCTGTGTGAGAAAAATCAATACAACAGATTCCATGGTTTTTTCCCCCTGTGCTCATAAGGCAAACAATATGTTGTTCTGTAAGGGACTTTTCTCCTAGAAGGTTAAATAAATATCATTGTATTTATATTATTTGCTGCAGACAACAATAAAATGTTATACAGGGGCCTAATCCTTTGACATATCTTGGTTCAAATATTCAACACTGCATTTATATTGGATACTTCATTTCTTGAATACATTGATGTGATACTTTCATATAATTCAGTGTCAAAGCCCTCAGATACAGATACAGATACAAAAGGTGTCAGCATGGCTTGAATGTTTGACATACATTTGCTAGAATTAAAATACTTTCATTTGTTTACATAATTTAATTAGCTACACCATAGGAATGTACATTTGTATGTTTAGAAAGCAGAAATTACAACAATTATAACATTTCAGAGAATATCTAGATCATATGAAGAATTCCAAAAATTATCTGCTGTGAAATGCTGATTTCTGTCATCAGGTATTATTTGCTTGTAAAATGTGCAATAGGCCAACACTGTATGGTCTTTTTTAAGTTGTACATACATATACATATGAGACAATAGTGAAAGGAATTAGACATTAGACACAGAGTAACTCTGTCACTAAAGGTGCTGGTCATTCCAATCAGCACTTACAACCATTTGCCAGATCATCAGGAGATATCATTAACCAAAAATATTCCTGTTATGTTCAAGATGAAAAGTAAAGGCATACCTACATGCTTGCTTTGGGTTTCTCTTCATGCTTTTGTGGACCAAAGACAACAGCTAGATTTATGATCAACTCTGATGAATAAGCAAAGACATGTTCCACTAAGCAAAGCTAGAACTTAAATCCTGGACCATATAGCACAATCCTATAGGCTATAGTAAGACAATTGGGATGACAATGAAATGTATATAGTTAATGTAGAACATGGAGAATACAAATTAAGGAAAGAAAACAACATGCACACTCATCTGAGGTCATAAGACTCATCTAAAGCCTATAGGCCTATATAAAATAAAATAAAAGCAATCAGGAACCGTTCAACATGTTGCATCTCAAAGTAGGTCAAAAGCTATGACACAATAGTAATAATAATAATAATAATAATAATAATAATAGTCATCATGATCGTCATAAAATCTAATCTTATTCCGCATTCTACACTCCAGTCCAGTTGGTGGCGAAGTGTTAAGGATGAGATTACCAACCACCACCATTACACACAAAAGAAGAGTAGCATCAAAGTGTATAAGATAACCAGCCACAATATGCGTCAAAAATGAGCAAAATGGTGAAAAAATTCCAAAATAAAAGCCCACAACACGATTCAGTTCAGAAGTGTCAGGTATTAAAATTTAAATATAATTTAAAGAGTATCCTGTATTGAATTTATTTTAGCTCACTTTTATATACACACAACTTGTTTCCACAGCCCCCACAATTTCAAGGCCATGCATTGTAATGCAAACAACTCAGGTGGCATTTCTAACTACAGAGATAAATTCTGAATAAAAAAAACTGACTAACAAAATGTCAAGAAAGTTGCATATATGGATTTCATATATGCTCAACAGCCCTTCACATATGCTCAACAGCTCCTGTATTGTTAGGCCTAAAAATGCCTGACACCGAATATGGGTTTGCCATGACCTGGTATATAGATGGATAAAGTCTTCATAAATATCTGTTTATAATCTTTAAGAATATCATATAAGGATTTTATTTGACCTGTATCTGTATGCACAACATGTTGTGACCTGACCTGTATGCACAACATGTTGTTTTCACACACACATGCCTTTTCAATAGGACAATTCCAATGCACAATTGGAAAGTCATGTGTGTATGATAATGGTAGGCAGATTTGGGTGTATATATGTATAAGTTCTATATATGTGGAAAATGTATAAATATGTTATTAGGCTTTTTAGCCATTTTTAATTATGGACCATAACGTCTTTAACATGTAATAATAATGGGCTTTGTGAAAAGTATTGTTTATTTTAGTTTCATATTCATATTTGTTGATTTATTTATAGTCAGCGGTACTTTTACCTTTGTTGAGGAGTACACTTTTAATTGGGAATTTCTTCCTTTATATTGTGCACAACTATGAAAAATGAAGCATTAGTGAGAACCTTTATTTTGATGAAGAAAAAAAATGCCAGCCATATTGAAAATTGTTGGTACCCGATCCGTACAGCCTACAGTATCCGTTCTGCACATGTGCAAAATGACATTGCCTGCATTAAAATGCTTGACCATCAAAACGCAACACCTGTCAGTTTATTTCCAGAGTCCGTTTACAGTTTAAAAAAAAAAAGTTTGCTATTGCCAATGTAACACTGTGGAGCAATGTCAGCCAACGTAAATTGTTTAGGCCTACCATTTTGGTGTTTTAAAAGCATTTGCTTATTTTTCATAGACGTTGTGATTATGTGTTGTCAATAGAAGCACTAAACAAACTAGAAAACCGCTGTTGAAAACAGCTCGATTCCAGATTCTCTGGAAGTCCCGCACATGTGCAGAACGAATAATGTAGGTAGCACGGATGGTGTACCGACCTATGGTACCGACAATAGTGTCGCTTACTTCACGCAGGTAGGGATCCAGTCGGAGCCTGTCTAAAATAATCCAATGACCCCCGAATACCCAAAGACCAGTGGAGAGCGGAGCTGCAGAGGGGCGGCTGTACTGACCTTAACCAGGTTGCAGTACTGGGAATGGAGGCTAAAGGTTAGTAAATTAGCTATCTTATAAAACAGGGATGTACGCCCGATGGTAAGAGTGTGGTAAAATAGCAGAATCTCATTGGTACCAGTAGGTGGCAGTAAGCGTCGGTGAAACGTAACCCACCAACAAGTCCAAAGAAAAAGAAGAAGAATCCAATGACCCACCAGAGTACCGTGTAGCCAGCGACAGTAAGCGACAATAAGGATCAAGATGGCGGCGAAAAACTATCAAAATAAAAGAGTGCATAAAGGTTCGGTTATGAAGTTCGCTTTTGCCAATATTTCTATGTTTTTACGACGTGGATGGGTTGTAACTACCCCACCTATATGTAGCCTACAGTGTGGCTTAGGCTAATTTTACAATTTCAGTAGACTCGTCTTGCAAGTTAAGCTAACATTTTATCTCAAGACCTGCACCTATACGGCTTCACAGTCAGAAATCCCTTGTCTCCTAGCAGCTCAGGGAGTACAGAGCGACTGCCAGTGAACACCATCTAGGGCAAGTAGCGCAAATTTCTTAATCGACTGGGAAAACCAGAAAACAAATGATGAATCAATAGTGACAGTGAAACATATCCGATGTGCCCAACTGTCCCATTTAAAAGACATTGAACAGATTTATTTAATTGTACAAAACTCATATGCACTTTACCTTAAATTGGCAAGTAAAATATATGACAGTAACTTGCATGCAAGATTTTAAGTAAATGTCTTTAAAGAAAACTTTGTAATTTGTGTTATTTGTATTAACATAAGGGTTATGCTTTTGTATATAAGAAATGTAAAGTGCCCACAATGAGTAAGTCATGCATATTATGCATTTGGCTGTTAATATTCTTGAAGGACATGTTGCAGTGATTTCATTTTACCTCAATATCAAATAAATGTGTTATTTTCACAGCCAGACAATTTAAATTTAGCGGGCATTATACCAAGCAGACTAACATATTCCATTAAGGATCACTATGACTGGGACCTACATGGGCAAACTAATTATTATCAATTAATAACTTAGTATGATTTTAAACAGTACCATATTAAGACCTAGTCTTCTCCCCCTTTTTATATGCACAACTTGTTTTCACGGTCAAAAAACCTGAAGGTTTGAAAGCCATGTGTGTATTTTATTGGTAGGCCTAATACATACCATTCGGCTGCCGATTTCTATGACCTTGTACCTACAAGGACGAATTCTACATAAATCCCTGTTAATATTTTTAAACTAAATGACATAAGGATTTAATTTTACCCCCATATCACATATGCACAACTTGTTTTCTCAGCCACACAATTTGAAAGTCATGTATGCATTACTATGTTGGGCCTAATACATACCATTCGGCTGGCATTGCATGAGGCCTGGTAACTACACAGGCGAATTCTACATAAAGGCCTTTGAATAATGTTAAAGTAAATCATGTAAGGATTTCATTTTACCCCCTTTTTATATATGCACAACTTGTTATTTTCTCAGCCACACAATTTTAAGGTCATGTGTACACTACTATGGTAGGCCTAATACATACCGTTCGGCTGCCATTTTCTATGGTCTGGTACCTACACGGACGTATTCTACATAAATACCTGTTGTTATTATTAAAGTACATGATATTAGGATTTAATTTAACCCCCCTTTTATATATGCACAACTTGTTGTTTTCTCAGCCACACTATTTTAAGGTCATGTGTGCATTATAATGGTAGGCCCAATAGGTACCATTCGGCTGGCATTGTCTATGACCTGGTACCTACACGGACGTATTCTACATAAATACCTGTTGTTATTATTAAAGGACATGATATTAGGATTTAATTTCACCCCCCTTTTACATATGCACAACTTGTTGTTTTCTCAGCCACACAATGTTAAGGTCATGTGTGTATTATAATGGTAAGCCCAATAGGTACCATTCGGCTGCTATTGTCTATGGCCTGGTACCTACACGGACGAATTCTACATAAAGGCTTGTTAATAATGTTAAAGTATATAATATTAGGATTTAATTTTACCCCCCTTTTATATATGCACAACTTGTTGTTTTCTCAGCCACACAATTTTAAGGTCATGTGTGTATTTCTGTGGTAACTTATGTTCATATTCCTTCATTTATTTATTTTTTTATTTACAGCGAACGTCACTTTTTACCTTTTAGAAGGAATTTCTTGGAAGAAATTTGTATTTCTTTATTGATATTCTTCCAAATAAATATTAAAATAAAGCATTAGAATATACTTTTATTTTGAAAAAATCCCGAGTGGCGGCCATATTGAAAATTTCGCTAGTGTCGCTGGCTTCACACAGCTACCCACCAGTCATTGCAACAACCGGTTAGTAAAAAGGCTAGTTAGCTAGCTGTGGCAACGTGTTGGGGTGTGGAAAATGCCTAAGTATGTGTATTTTGTTTTTGTTCTACAAGTGTATGTATTTAGAAATTAAGTGATAAGGGTATTGGCATGTTTCACTCTTAAGCATGGGCGTAAAAGGAACGTAGTAAGCTGCCGAGACGTTAGCGTTACGTTCTCTAGTTAGCTATGTTACTGGTTAGGTAACGCTAACATAATACAAATATCGCTAATGATGATCGCTAACGTTGGTTGCTTAACTTTTAACATATTACAACTAAAGTACATTTTCAAAGTGGAGGTCATA
Organism: Setipinna tenuifilis; assembly: GCA_030347295.1. Classification (NCBI taxonomy): domain Eukaryota; kingdom Metazoa; phylum Chordata; class Actinopteri; order Clupeiformes; family Engraulidae; genus Setipinna; species Setipinna tenuifilis. The sequence goes on along the minus strand of CM059267.1, from coordinate 29,512,544 downwards.
AAACTTTTGTGCTCATTTCATGCGCATTACGTATAAAAACACCGAGCAAGATTGTGGCAGTGAACTATCTTGGCTGCTGTTTGGTAATGTAGCTTGGCGCTCTGCAGTTAACCAGTAAACTATTCTAGTTTGGTAATAGTTAATGTTAAGTTGTTATTAGTCTTATTGGACAGGATTTAGTTATGGACGTTTGTGTATTCCGGTGTACTATGGACAGCTTGCAGCATTGTTGCCCGTTTGGTGGGTACATGTAACTAATGTTTAAGTCCATTTCCTAACCTGCGTGTTTTTCCTGTTCAAGGTTTTACTGTGACTACTGCGACACATATCTCACTCACGATTCGGTAAGAGGTGTTACATTGTTTTCATGATTGCCTATTCCCTATGTTATGCACTAGCTAGCACAACAAACAATGCCGAAGAAAGTCAGTTACTTAAAAAAAACCACCACGTTCGCGGAGTTCTGTTTGTCAACCATAGCATTTTGAGGCTCTTGCAAGTTGCATCGAAGGAGGTGTTTTTTTTACAATGTACGATGATGGCATGGAAGACTGATGTGACTTTTTTTTACTGTAGTACTAACAGTACTACAGAAATGCCAACACGCAACTGAGAAACCTAACGATGTTAGTTAAGATGAATTTGCAGAAACAATTAAGATTGATATAGTGCCAACCTCTTATGTGGGGGTGAATTGTAAACTATGCATATATGGAAAAAATAATGTTGCCTGCTTTTGACAGCCGTCAGTGAGAAAAACTCACTGCAGCGGACGCAAGCATAAAGAAAATGTGAAGGATTACTATCAGAAATGGATGGAGGAGCAGGCACAGAATCTTATTGATAAAACAAGTGAGTAATGTTCTACCTCCAGTAATCAGAAATGATTGGACTACTGGTTGTGGACTTTTTTGTGAAAGTCCATTGTGTGCATATCAGTGAGAGTATCTACACAGAGGGTGTGAATTTGTCTTTAAATATTGAACTGTTGTAAATGAAGTTAAAAAATGATAACCTGGTGTTTGACAATCTGCTGTTTTCTACAGCTGCGGCATTCCAGCAAGGAAAGATTCCACCCACTCCGTTCCCGGGAGCCCCCCCACCTGGCGGCTCACTGCTTCCACATCCCAATATCAGTGAGTGCTTTCGAAACTTTACTGACGGATCAGGTGTATTCAGCATGTTAAGCCAAATATTGCGTTGTGTTCAGCTTATAATACACCTTGAAACATGGTGCTAAACATAGGTATGTGTGAAGGAGATCCTACACGAAACTTGAAGCACTCACTATAGTAGTAAACATTCTTGAAACTTTAATGAAGGGTGGATGCAGCATGGATGCAGCATGTCAAAGGAAATGTGTAGTTGTGGTGGGAGTGGGATTATATTTTTGTTGTTGTAAATTGTTTTTCTTAAGCCTGTGAATTTGCATGCATTGCTGCGTATCTCCAATTGCTTTGGTGCAGCGCTTTGTAACTTTAAATAAATAAATAAATTATTAGGTTTTGTTACAGTAACATTGAAACAATCAGGTATGTGATGGGAAGATCTCAGACAGTAACACACTTACCCTCATCTCAGATGGACCCCCCAGACCTGGCATGCTGCCTGCTCCCCCAATGGGTGGACCGCCCATGATGCCCATGATGGGACCGCCTCCTCACGGAATGATGCCTGGTGGACCAGGTCAGTGGAACAACTGTGTCTAGCTTTGAGTTGTGGTTATGTACTGCTTTCAGTCAAAAGAGCTACGCTGTGTATTTCAGTGCTTTCAGTTATAGTCAATGATGCTAATCCAATAAACTTGTAGATATATTTGTGTGGTGTAAGGTGTGCTGAAAATAAGACCAACAAAAGCAAAACTAAAACTGCATCTTCATATCTAGTCTTGGCTCCATAAGCTCAACACACACCTAGTGTGCTGAATACTGTTCTGGTCAGTCAGCGACATGGGATGGAGGTTTTGTGCTCATGCAAAGAATGGAGCGGGGACAAGTATACCTGTTCAGTTCCTGAGTGCAAACATCAAACACCTCTGTACGGCAGCCATGCTGTACCCGGTTTATTGATTATATGCTGGTTTATAATGGAGGAATTTAATGCTCTAATGTCATCAGTATATTTGGAAAATATTTTCCAGCTCTACACTACACAATTGCTTTGAGTATCTTTCACAAACCCTAATACTGTGTTGTTTTCCAGGTCCCGGTATGAGACCCCCTATGGGTGGCCACATGCAGATGATGCCCGGTCCCCACATGATGCGGCCCCCTGCCCGACCGATGATGATGCAGGTTAGACCTGGGATGGCGCGGCCCGACAGATGAGAACTTTTTGTTTTACAGTCCCTAAAACAACCCCCACCCCTCTAAACCCTCCGCTGTTCCCTTAAACACCCTCACCTGTCTAAACCACCTTTCCTGTCTTCTGATTATGCTATTGCTCAAGGTCATGCATGTGCAATTGTGAATTAAATAGTTTTTGTTGGTGGTCTCGGACAATACAGAGAACTGTCTTTCCCCATTTCACGTTTATTTGAGTTTGAGGATTTTAATTTTTTATTTAATTTGGCCAAATTATTCCTTCTGTAAATCCTTGTCATGACTTTTGTCCCGTCAGCAGTAACACTTTCTGGTGGAAACAAACCAAAAACAAATCCCCCACAGTTTTCAGATCACGATGTTTAGGTCTTGTAGATTTTTTTTGTATTAATACTTTTTTGTAAGCTATTGTGTTGACATTTTATGAAATAAAATTTTAGAAAAAAAGGTTTGTACATTTCCTTCATGGTGGCAATTCCTAGTAGCCTAGTTAAAGGTACAATATGTTTTCAATTTGGATTATATCCATTATTGGATTATAATCTGGTCTAATGTAGCTAATCTCTCCTGTACTATTTGTTCTGAAATCAAATATAACACTGCATGCATACAGCATTTGCCAAATGCCAATCTAAAGCAGAAAATTATGATTACTAAATTATAACAGCATAAATAGCCAAATTATAAACATGCAGTGTGTTTCAACTGTTGCTTTATTAAAGGTAAGACTATTTAAAGTGGGTAGTTGCATTCTGGAGTTTCATCCAACAGTTTTCAGTTTCAGGGTAGTATAGGCCAGAACATGCAGAAAAAAATGGCAGAGGTGTGTTAATCACGTTTTTCCACATTAAACTCAAACTATGACCTTAGTCTTTGCTTTGTGCACTGGAGAACAGTCATGTTGGTTTCCCCATTGTTTTACAGGGTTTTGACTAGGCTCATTACCTGTGAAGAGCAATATTAGTCCTTCAGTATATTATAACATCGAGTGCACAAAGCAAGGACTGTAGTCACAGGTCAATGTGGAGAAATCTGACTGGACCACACACAGCTATAATCTTAACTCCATTGAGCATCTTTGCCATGAACTGGAACAGATTGAGAGCCAGGCCTTCTCCAATGTCAGCGCTTGATGTCATAAATGTGGCCTTCTCTCTGAGACCTTTCATCAGCTCTGCAACTGTATATTCCGTTTAGAATACATATGGATGCCCATCAAATATAAATCATTTACAAAGCTCCCAGTGCCTCATTTTGAATGCCAGGGCCTTTGTTATACAGGTGCTGGTCATATAATTAGAATATCATGAAAAAGTTGATTCATATTAGTAATTCCATTCAAAAGGTGGGGATTGTATATTATATTCATTTATTTTAATTTATTTATTTTATTTTATTTATTTTTTAACTTCGATTATTATAACAACTAAAACAAATGAAAACCCCATTTTCAGTATCTCAGAAAATTGGAATGTTACTTAAGACCGATACAAAAAAAGATTTCTAGAAATGTTCATGAAAAGTATGAGCATGTACAGTACTCCATACTTAGTTGTAGCTCCTTTTGCTTGAATTACTGCAGCAATATGGCGTGGCGTCATTCAGTCTTTGGCACTGCCCTGGGGCCTCATTTATAAAACGTTCTTACGCACAGATTTGATCTTAGAGTGTTCGTACGAACGAATTCACGTCAAAGTACAGAGTTATAAAAACATCTTTGACGTGGAAAAGTACTTATTTACACGTCAGGTTCCAGCTTGGCGTACGACCATTTTCTTGTGGTCATGCCTGGTATTGCAGATATTTTCCGATGCACGGGCTAGGAATTTCATTAAAAAAGACAATCTCGGCTCTTTCACTGTAAAATGATTAGGATTAGGCTGATATAAGTAGAAGTAAACTACTAATACTTAAAAAAATATATATTTTAAATGTTTCATCATCGTCATCATTATCAATTACACAAATGGTCGTACGCCAAGCTGGAACCTGACGTGGAAATAAGTACTTTTCCACGTCAAAGATGTTTTTTATAACTCTGTACGTTGACGTGAATTCGTTCGTACGAACACTCTAAGATCAAATATGTGTGTAAGAACGTTTTATAAATGAAGCCCCAGGTAATGGTAGCTTTGGCACTGTGTGCAGGTGCCAAGTCCTGGGAAATGAATTCTGCATCTCCACAAAGTTGGTCAGCAGCAGAAAGCATAAAGTGCTCTAAAACTTCCTGGCAAATGGCTGCATTGACCTTGGACTTAAGAAAACACAGTGGACTAACACCAGCAGATGACATGGCACCCCAAACCGTCACTGACTGTGGAAACTTAACACATGACCTCAAGCAATGTGGATTCTGTGCTTCTTTCTCTCCAGACTCTGGGATCTTTATTTCCAAAGGACATGCAAATTTTACTTTCATCAGAGAACATAACTTTGGACCACCCAGCAGCAGCCCAGTCCTTTTTGTCTTTAAGCCCAGGCGAGACACTTCTGACACTGTTCAAGAAATGCGACAGATGACACCCATGTCTTGCATATGTCTGTGTGTGTTGGTTTTTAAAGCACTTACTCCAGCTGCAGCCCACTCTTTGTGAATCTCCCCAACATTTTTGAATGGGTTTTGTTCAGTCTATGGTTTTGTTTCACAATCCTCTCCAGGGTGTGGTTATCCCTATTGCTTGTACACTTTTTTCTACCACATCTTTCCTTCTTTGTGCAAGGTATCAATGGTCATCTTTTGGACAACTGTCAGGTCAGCAGTCTTCCCCATGATTGTGTAGCCCACAGAACTAGACTAAGAGACCATTTAAAGGCCTTGCATATGTTTTGAGTTAATTGGCTGATTAGAGTGTGGCACCAGGTGTCTTCAATATTGAACTTTTCCACAATAATCCACAAATTTGGGTTTTCATTAGTTGTCAATTACACTCATCAACATTAAAAGAAATAAACACTTGCAGTATGTCAGTATGGAATTACTGAAATAAATCAACTTTATGATATTCTAATTATATGACCAGCACCTCTACTGCTAATGAAGTGGGAAGTTTCTTCAAGCTTTTTTAATTTTTTTAAAAATAGCGGTATCTTCAAGCTTTCTCTATGCCCTTACTACCAGCATTGTATGTCTTCTGGGCCAAAAAGGTAAAAAAGTGAAGTTCTAAATGCAACAGACTAGCGTAATTTAGCTTTTCAGCAAACATACCAATTAAGTATGATGTTTTAACATATACAATTTTTATTTTTCATTTTCCTTTAAAGGGGTCCTTCCGCTAAAAAACACTTTGAGTAGCTCTATTTACAATGTGGTGGGTCACAACAAGCAGTATATGCACGCAGCACTCCAAGACGTGAAATTCGACCCTCATGGTTTTACTGGTCATTGAAGGGTCAAGCTAACCAAAACTAGCAGATCAGAGCAGGCTAAACGTCACTAGGTCGTAAGCCCCGCCCAGAGCCATGTATGGTACGCCCACATCCCCGAGGAAGAATAGTGGACAGAAGCTAGGTGAGCGAAAGACAGCGAATTTGCCCAATCAGAGGTGCCTTATTGACACGTCATGGATATTCACGAGGGACACCGGAAAAGCCAGTTGTTCAACCACTAGACCTGTTCTAGCTTACAGAAAATAGCGTCAAGCAAGAGAAATGATGCACAATGCATTCAACCATAGTGCCGGCACAGAAGTATGAATAAAAATAACGATGAAAGTTCACCTTTAAAGTACCTTATGTATTTGAATACAATGTCATTATAGACCCTCTGGGTGTGATGGAAGGTTGCTGAATCATTTTGCCCATGTGGTGTATATAAATATTGTGTGAGGGTCTCTCATTCAATGCTAATAAGTGTTGGATGATGTTTTCGTTCTAATGATGGGCAAGTAACTTCCCTTGAGTAACAGGATCTAAAGTAAATAGGTCCTTGAACATCATGTTTTAATCTAAAAAAAACAAAGACTAAACTACAATACATTTTCAACATCAACATTTCAACTATAAAATCCTAATCTTAATGGCAGTTTGTCAATATCAAACAATTTGACACAAAAACAATACACAAGTAGATATTAAGCGATAGCACTTTATTTAAACATAACCAATTCTAAGCCACAATACTGAATAACAAGACTCAATGGCTGCAGCATACATTGTAAAAAATAAAATAAAATAAAATAAAATTCGATCCAAGTTTGAATGCCTTAGTTAATGGAGTTTCTCTTGTCCTGTACTTGGAGGTCAATGCAAATTTTAATCGTTTTTAAATGTCTTAATTCATCAAATTATAATTTCTCTCACTTTTTTTCTCTCTTTAAAAACACAAATGTAACATTTTGCAACATATAACCATTCCCTAGCACACATTAGGATTTAACAAGGCAAAGTGCTTTCAGAGATTGCATTGTCACAGAAAATCATGTACGGCTTCTTTCATTTCCCATTTCTTTCAGGTGGGGGCTGGGGTTTAGACACTGGGATGGGGCACAGGGAGTTTGGGGAGGGGAGGGGCGGGGGGGGTCTGAAGAGGTCCTTTCGTGTAGTGGGGAGCCCTGCCTAACATCTGCCCTCTCTGGTGGGATGCATCTGGCGGTTTAAGGCTGGATACGATAAATGTGTGTCCTTCAGACTGAGCGCCGCATGCACCCAAACAACTCGGCCTGAATTGAACCAGAGCTTCTGTCATTTTTGTTGCTTTTGGAGTAATTTTTTTTATTTAGACGCAGACAGACAGGACACACCATCTCCACACATTTTTCCTACAACACGACAGCTGTAAACGTGGTTAACATATGGCTTGATGCACAGACACGCACAACATACACAAACACACCGTCAGGATGTGGAAAAAGGTGACGTCTGCTCACTGAGTAAAGGGTACTTTTGAGGGGCTCACTGAAACTGATCTGTTCTTTTGAATTTATTAAGCAAAGAGACTTGCTGTGAATGGACCAGGGTTTTGTTGGTCTACTGACAGCTTGGCTTTGACATTCCTGTGGTTGCGACTATGATCCTAAATACTTGAATATGACAGTCACTCATGTTGAATTTCCTCTTTTTTTTTTTGGAAGATAGAAAAAACGGAAACATTTTCTCCACCATTTTTTTTTCAAACCTATAGAAATAGGTGGCTATGCGCTTATAGCAGACAAAGATGACCTGTACATTATGGAGGTAGGCACAACAGAAAAACGATACTCAGTATTGTAATACTAATAACAATTCCCCAAAATAGCATGAATTTGTGTATTACAAATGAAGCGAGAATCCACTTGAAGATGAAAAGTGTGGTCAATTTCGTATTTATTTCTGTCACTGACGTTGAGGTAATTAGGGTTTCATAATGGATCTACTACATCGCTGCTTTCGTCCTCAAAGCCTTAATAAAACAACACCAGCTCTCTCTGACACCAACAGACAGACAGACAGACACAGACGCGTAACTCACTCACACACACTCTCGTTCAGGTGGCAGTAGTGAAACACCAGTGTGGCTGGGAGTAGGGCAGAGTCACTGCCGGACCTTAGGGACGGCACGTTTTCTGCTGCACTTCAACGCCTGTAGGCTAACAATGCTAACTGGTTCAGCTCTCCCTGATCTCCACACACGTGGCGGAGAAGATGGGAGGACCAATGGGAAACCGTAAAAGCTCACTCTCACCTGCTCTTTTGAAGGACGTGGTGAACTTATGTGACACTGTGAATTTAAGGCCTTTAAACCAACAGCCTTAGTCCAACACAGATTTGGAAAAGAATTCAAGCTTTCACGCAGAACAGTGTTCATATATCCTCTTCAAAGGGTTAACTTCACAAACATCTTAGACACCAAAACAGTCTATTAAACTAAATACAAAAAAGCCCACAAGCTTTTAAAGACTAGAAGTACCATGATCTTACCATCACTAGAAGGGAATGTATTTTTTTCTTTAAGGATTGACTAATTGGAGAGCAGAATCCTTGGGCTTCTGGTTGTGTAAACTAGTCGTGTGTAAAGTATGCCAAGACATGGAAAAATACAAATTTCTTACAAAATATTCAGCGCCACACAAGGAGGAGCACACATCCTCTTATCTTCAAATGGGAAATGCTTGAGTAAATCAACTCATTCATACTCTCTTTCTCCGACACACACACACACACACACAAACACACAGACTTTAAAAGCACACAGATATGGACGTCCTGGTACCAAAAGGTAGTGATTGCAAGGTGGTTTCCCTTCATCCCTGTGTTACAGTATTCCACTGAAAGGCTGTCCTCTAGCAGATCCTACGCCAACACATGGACGTCCACAAACACACACACCCACAAACATATGAAGCCATGCCAACTGCATCAGACGCCTCCCACTTCTGATTATCATAATTCACTTTGCTCTTTAATTCAAGTTTAGTTTCCAGGTTTGAGGGAAGTAGCAGGCTGCAAATTATTTTTATTTTTTTCTCTTAAAAACAAATGTTTAACTCCCTTCGCTACTCACAGTTGATCAGTCAATTTTCTGGTTAAGCTTAGATTTAATCAAGTTAAACCCTGTGTTAAATTAAACAAACATGCCATTTTACGTACATGCAACAATCCACACCTAGAAGAGCTACTCTAAGTAAGATCAGTAAAATCTATAACACCCTTCCAGTAGAATGCATAATGTGTCTTTATTGGTGTGTTAAAACAAATACCCTTTCTTTATGCTACTTGCCTACATTCGAAATCACACATTTGTTAACTGTTTTAGATGCTGGGGTATGTTAGCATACGTCAGTAGGTTAGCTCTAATGGGACATATGTTCGAAATTGCGCACAGTCTTAGGGACCGTCTAAATTAGAGCACAGCTTTGAGTCACTTATAGTTGTGCTTTAAACGAGTCAAGGTGCACTCACAAATGGAAATATTGCTTGCTTAACTAAATAAACCACTGATTTGTTGGTTATGGCTGAACCTTTTTTCTCCTCAACAAGGTGATTTACCAAAAAACAGCCCACAATCAGGCCAGTAGAGGTGGATGTTTCTCATCATGGTAGGTAAATGTGAGAACAGCCAGAGTTTGGGGACTTGGTGTGTAGAATTTCCTCTTTGGACTTGTGCTTTGAAAAAATCCGTCAACACAAACTTTGAACACAGTTTTGACAATCATGTCCACAGAAACAGCTGTGGGGACACAAAAAATGAACCAGCAGATCAACAAAATGGCTTCCAGTTCCTTGGAAATAATGGGAGTTTGTGACAGCCTAATGCTACAGGTGTATGGACCCATAATGGACCCTGTAAAACGGGACTACTCGACGGTAATTCGTAAGGCTTCAGATTGGCTTGAATGGAAGACCATTTACAGAGACTAAATAAACAACTGTAATCAGATATTTTGATTCAATTTAGTAGCTCTTCAGAAATTATGTGACCATCTGTTCATGAAGTAAGACATACTACAGTTACCTGTGGAAATTAACTAATCACCAGCAATTTTCTAAACTGAATGCATAATCTGTATTCTTGGTCAGAGATGCCAACCACACAATAAAATCTCTCCTACAATTCAATGGCATCAAGCTTATCCCAGTGTGGCTACAACTGAAAACACCACACGACTGTAGAGCAAGAATGCTTAGTAGAGGCTATGGTTTGAAATACATCTAAAATAAGGTTGCACTATTTTAGAGAAGTAAATTCTAATGGATCATACCAGTTTCCACATTCCAACAGCACAGCACTGTGCCCACGCCGTTGCGCTCAATGGCGCATCACAGGAACTCCATAAAAACACAGGAATTTGCATAAGTTGCCACACACGACCACTGCCTCTGGTTAGGTCCATTTTGAGAGGAACTGTTTTTGAGACCTTCAGCCGTGGAAAAAGCAGCAACTGTCCCTCTCAAAGTCAATCCAGCTAAATTACAGAGCACCAGTGTAAAGTCTTTCAGACGTTCCCTCTGGTGTCACCCAAGAAGCCTCTTGTTTGAAAAGTCCTCTGACCAAACACAGTGAACTGTGGCTCTCCCACTGTTCCGGGTGAAAGACATTAGATGTTTATCAGACTAAAACACACTCTAGGACTTCAAGGGATACTGAGGCACACTAGCATCAAGATCTGATGGATCCATGGATGTAGATCTTATGTGGATGTGGATTTTATGAAGATCTCATGGATGTGGAGATTTTAAAACCTTTCTGGTGGCATTGTCTCTCAATCTTTACTTCGCCTAAACCCAAAGAGCTTAACACATAGTAGTGGCCTCAGATCACCGAGAAACAGCCATGGTCATGAACAGTGGACAAGAGGTATGAAATGAAAGGTCACCAATATTACTTCCGTGACAGACTTGTGATGTGTAACCATGACGACAGGGGTCAGAGGTCACGGTAGTGTGGAGGCAACCTCAGGCCAGTGACAGACATCAGTCTACTCTTCATTTGTCTGGAGCTGCTAAGGGACAGGGGGACGAGGGGGAAGTCATGCAAAGGGAAAGATCTGTAGGAGGATTTGACGCAAACAGCTCATTCACATGGGTCGGTACATTTAAAATGATGAGCTATTTGTGTTCTGGGACCAACAAAGTCCCTGCTATGCCCATTTAGAATCTAAAGGTTGACAAAAACTTGAAAAACACTTTTTTATTCTTACATAGATGCATTATTATCATTTTTACAATATCAACATAGACTTTGTTATATATTAAACAAGGTTATCTTCTATAACTGCAGCCACTATTGATATGAAAACCTGTACACCAATTATCACCAGTAAGGTAACAAAGACGTTTTTTTTTTTTCTTCTCTCCACTTTCACGTTGAGGGAATTCACATGGTGTACCCTTAAGTTTTAAGGCATGCTTTCTATGGGGGGCCAGGGGGAGGTGAGAACATAAAAGATTCTGCTATTGCCTTTCACCGATGCTTCAAGTAAAGAGGGACACTGGTGTCCTTGGAGGTAAGGCTCAGGGGAGACGGTGCTGCACAGATGCTGACCTGGAACCAGCCTCTCTCCCCTCTATCGCAGTCTGAGCAGTAGGATAGAAACACGACAAACTGGTCCACAGTCAGCACTTCTCAGGAGCAACTTCTACCAACACCGGAGGTAAGTGGGAGATTTTCCCAGTAGACTGTTGCTGTGGACAGTATCACTGTAGTTAATATGCGACACGACAGCTATGATGACTATAATAAAAACTACCTGTAACTATGAAAAAAAAAAAATCTAATTCCAGCTTTCCTATAAACCCTCAATCTTCAAATCAGAATAAAGTTCTGGATATTAAATAATCGTTGACATACATTTTTTATCGAAAACAAATACTAGTTATTTTTTGGAGAACTAAGAGCTCTCACCGACGAAACGAACGAGAAGCTACATGAGGGGTGATTTTCACCACTCCTGTCAAACACAGATCTACTTCCTGTAAGAGTCCAGATGCAGAACCAGGACCACGACTAGTATTTAGTACCCTGAAGAAACGACAAAGGAAAACAAAACTCACAAATGTACAAAATCACTAGTCATGCCCATTTTCTTCGATGGTTGTTTTATTTATTTCCATTGATGCTTTGATGTTCTATGTAAATTTGTCAACTGTTACCATCTCCACTAGTTTGTGCAAGTCTATCTCTCCTCTCATCCTCTTAAACTGGCCAACTGCAATATTGCTTTTTTAAAAACTCAAACCATACCATACAACGAAGAGACTACTTAATCGGTCTGACAAAATGCACATTCGCTATGAGATTGATGCTTTATAGATGAGCAGAGGCCAAGAAAAAACAACAAATAAAAAACAAAAACTCCAATCCCTCTCAGAATACTCAAGCCTCATTAGAAATATAGTCTTAACCACCATTTGAGCCAGTTGAGGACATTATTTCTGGAAACCAAGCAATTCCCCATGCCAATGACAGTGTCAAACGGTGTCTTCTTAAATCTAAACTCGGAACCGAGTCATTTCACACACTCTACAACAGCCTGCTTTGCCCAAGCTGTCTACCCAGTGTGACTTTCATCATTTCTTTCTCAGTCCGATCAATACAACACAGTGCTGCTAATCTGCATGTTGGTGAGGGTCGAAGGTGATCAGCACTGGCAAATAGTTTTCACTCATGCTGATGACTATAGGAATTAAGCTCTAGGAAATAAACAGATGTCCCTTGATGATACAAAAGCAAAAGAAAAAAGGTGAGAATCACACACTGAATCCTCCCCCTTTCCCCTCACTTCTTTTGTGCTGAATCTCACTGGACAAAGGGATGGCCAATGACCCACTTGTTCCTTCCAACGACCATCAAAAACACAGAAGAGAGACAGAGATAGCTACGGCACTTACGGGTCTAGGTAACAGCATGGGGTGTCATTAAGGTTGAATGCTTTTTCGATATGCTATTAATATGAGACAAAGAGACGTACACATTCCAAAAGTAGTAGACAGTCTATGTAGGCTTGTGCATCACGACACACAGGAAGAACTTTAGGAGGTAACTGTAAGGCAATTGCAGTAGAGAATATGGCTGCCATTTTGAATCAACAACCACTGGAGCTAGGCTGCTTTCACAAGGACAGTGCTAAATGGAGGGGGTCCCACAGAAGGGACCACACAAGAGCAGTGCTAAAGATTACATCGGTGTGACACTTGTGCTGAGAACATAAGGCATATATGCACTGGCTAAATCTAAAACCCTATTCCCTGCTAAAAACAAAATAATGTCCCAACACTGGCTCAAATGGCAAGACCACATTTCAAACCTAACTTTTTTCCTGCAGATGTAAGCAGACGCGGAGAAAGAAACTGCCCCCAAAAGGGTGTCAGACTTTCATTGATTAATTAATCTATTACTTTTTGTCATTTTTGTCTAGAGACAGTGCAGTAATGTCAGCTTCACGACCCTACCTACCCAAAATTTAGACCTTACATTCACTTTTCTTAGTCAGCAAATTACTATACTATGGCTCAGCAGAGATGTCCGTAAATCTACATATAGCTATACATAGATCGTGTTCTTCATCAAATGTCAGTTTTTGTCCTCAATTTTTTTTAACATCCTTGCTCTTTTTGGCAACTGGTTGTAGAAAGGCAGTGCAAATATAGTTTTTTTTTCTGTTTGAAATGGACTTTGTGCTACACACGTGTGCACATACAGGTGCAAGCTTTACTTTCACTGCTACCGAAATAGTGATCCCGACAAGAGAAGCCATCCCTCCTCCTATATCGCTGCTCATACACAGAGACACAAACACGCACACAAACACGCACACACACAATCACAGCTGCTCACCTGTGAACAGTAAGACACCCTCACCTCTTTTGCTGAAGAAAAAACAACTGTAACCCCTAATGTTAATATCTACATAGGTAACATGTAGACATAAATACACACATACATATAGATATTAAATATACAAAAGTGCGTACTCATTGGATAAGTGCTTTGGGTCTGGGCTAAGCCATGTCTTCTGCGACGAGCTCATGCTTTGATGGAGGGGCGGAGGGTGGGCTTTTAAAAAAAAGCAAAACACAAAAGTCAGGCTTTTGTTTTTTTTTTGCCTTTTTTGTCTCGTTTGTCCAAGTGAGCCCATTTCCCTCCAGCCCTGCCTGGCCACCCCTCTCAGAGCCTCCACCAGACCACAGTCTGGCCAAGGTGGCCCATCAGCACTTCAACTTTGCACAGTCAAATGACAAGACATGGTGGTCTGGGGCGAGGGGAGCTGATCCCCTCGCTCAGGCCCGCCAATCTGTGCCAATTTAGTCCACTTGCACTCATCCCACTTCCCAAAATAAATGTAGTATGGTAGTCCAATTTAGAGAATCAAAACAAATGAGAGGAAGAGAGAGAGAAAAAAAAAGGTATGCGGGTGTTGGAGCAGGACGTCTTTCTCTCTTGCTCACTTTACCCACTCTTTAGTTTTGACAAGAATGTACAATTTTCAAATAAAAATCCCTTCTCCTATTTCGCTGAATTAAGATTATTATTTAAATGGCTTATTTGTTGATGTGATATCTCCGCACCAGCAACACCCTTATCTGACATCATAGAAAAAGGCCTATGTAAAATGCCACAGAAAGTTCAGGTAGCTTAATACAATCATTTCTTTCAGCATACTAGTACAAATATGCGAGATAGCAATTACACTGGTTTTGGCATTTGCTATTCCTGCATATAGTAAAGGATATTGACTTTTTTTTTCTTAAAGGCTTTTAAATGAAATACCTTGTGGAACACCGGAACTGGCCACATCAGGGTGCAAGATAAGCATTTGCTTTTTTTTTTTTTAACTTTCCTGTTTTTTTTTTATGTTCTTTTTTCCTTTTCCGTTTTTTTTTTTATACCTTCTCATCCCTATTGTAATGCACCATAAACCTGACAATAAAATCTCAGTCTGCAATGAACTTTGAATTTGATGCATAAAAGTATGTGTGTAATATATATATATATGTATATATGTATATAGAGATAGATATACGCAACTACCAATACCCCATGAACATTTGTGGTACGTTTTCTATATTCTGTTAAAAGAGAACAATTGTAGGCATTGTGGAATTATGTAAAGAGAAGCAACTAATAGTTCTTGAATTACAATTTCAAAGGGTTTTTTTTTTTTACAGCGAATTTTGCTAAGGTGACTGGGAAGCACATGATAATCCCTTCCCTCGGCCCAAAAAACAGTAAGCACACATACCAAGCAAGAGCACACTCTGATGTGACCGCATGCATATGCCGGCGTTTAAAAGGAGACTAGTTTGGGTGTCAAGATGGCAACATATTTGCACAAGTTCCCATAAAAGTGTTTCCTTACAAATAAAAAAGCCCTTAGTAGACTGATTGTCATTTCAAAACGAAACAAACGAACGCAAAAAAAAAAAACACAACACACACATAGAAAGCAAACACAAATAAACATAGGAGTCTCCCTCTTCAGCTGCTCTTTGAGAAAAAAGAAAACAAAAACAAAACTAAATTAAATTCTGATCCTTTGCCAGTGATGGCGGTACTCCCACAGAGCCACACAGAGCCAAACACTAATCTGCAAGCCACGCAGAACACCACCATTCATGTTGCCAGATCACCCAGAGTGCAAAAGTCAGTCAATAATACACTTTTATTAAAATTAGGCTTCATGCATTGTTTGCTTGTTTCACGATGCAGGCCATAAGGGAAAAGCCTTATGGTGTGCTCACTCATGCTTTATGGTCAAGTAAAGTTGTGCAAATCAAAAAAATCAAAGTCGAAATGCTAACACACAAAATGCTAGTTTGGATTTAAACTACGTCTCCTGGTAACTACACATAACAGTTAAGGCCAAGGCAGCTGGCACAATCACTCAAGATTTCTTAGCAGACTGACAACACACGATACAAAATCAAACACTACCCTTCACTAAAAAGCTTAACTGACTGATAGAAATTTTAATACTTTCAACTATGGAATAAGATGGCCAGCTGTGCAAAAAAAGCATGGAAGCGAAAAATAACCTACACAAAAATGGCGGGGAAAAAAAAGAAACGTAAAAATTGGATTTAGTTATTTTATAGCACCACGCGGCCTCTTATCACAATCATTCAGGAGCACCTTTTTTTTGTTTTTTTTTTGTTTTTTTTTTGAGCAAGCCTCTCATTTAGTGGGACCGAAAGTTGTTTGAAGTGAAATTCGTCTAACTTAGCCCAGCCCCGGTGTACTACACACACGGCTACAGTTAAGGCCAGGAAGTCAAGGAGAGGGAGGGAGGGAGAAGGCCACGGTCCACTAGCCAACAGGACTAGAAAACCGGAGCACAGAGCATGTGTACATTCAGGGAGAGGCGACAGCGTTTAAAGGTCGATATGATGTGCAGCTAGAGAATGCCCTACCTGTCCATAGCTAGCGCGTTTGGATAAGAGATTTAGCGAGAGCATGCAGATGATTATCTAGGTCCAAAAGGAATCGTTCGGGCACAGTGTGAAATGCTGGCAATTGGCTGGATGAGATTACAAAGGGAGATAAAGCGGTCACTGTAATGCACCGACACCAGGGATGCGAAGCTACCTTCTGCTGCTGTAGTATCTTAATAGCAGAGCAGTCATCGTTATGCACACTATGGACTTAAGAATCTGTGGCCAACACCCCGTGTTCAAGGACAAACTCAAGGGACTAGGGCCAAGAGGTGACCGGACTGGACAGTATTTGGCCTTCTCCACACACCCTGGTTAGTGGACGTATCTACAGCGATGCAGTACATGAGGTCATTATGTTGTAGTTTATATGTTTTTTTAAAGCTTCAAGTGCATTGGACCTGTAGACGCATAACTTTTTTTTAAATCATTTTTTGGTGAACTATGATTTGGTGGCAAGTAAGTACATCTAGCATGCAGAAATGATATGTAGTCTTCAAAGCAGGGGACAGGCAACATAAAATACCAGGCCAAGGTACCAGGGGCTCATAACGATCTGTGTGGCTTTGTGGGAGTATTTCTCTTAGCCAGGTAACGAGTAACACCTTTGGTAGCTTTCCTCTTTCTCCAACAGTGCACATTCCAGTTAAAGTGTAGATGTATGTATGTGTATATATTATAATATATATTGTCTTGAACTGAATAGCTGTTTATTTCTGTTGAAAAACCAGCTGCTTTCTTGGCAGAATTCTGCAGAAAGTAAGTGAAACTGAGGAGTATGAACAAACCAAAACCCTTGAAGGATCAAGCAAAATGTGAGGTAAGACATTTTGAAGGCTCTCTGAGTATTGCTCTTAAATAAGGATGAAGGGGAGAAAAAAAAAAAGAGAAACATAAAAACAAGACCCGCTTTTAAATACCATTAATACAATCTACCAAAACAAAAAAGGCAATTATATTTTAGCAGCTATATTGAAAACAATTGTTTTAAGTCCTTGACACCCTATTGTGCAAACATCAACTTACTCGCATAATAAATCATCCAGATATCGTCTGAACTGGAAAACATGGGAAGTGGAAAGAGGAACAACTCTGAAATGTCCTCGCTTGGGTATGGGTGCTTGTCTAGTTTTTTTTTTTCTTTCATTTTTCTTGCCTTGTTTCTTTTCTTTTTTTTATGGAATTGCATTGCATTTTAAAATTCATAGTATTTTTCCCCAAAGTCAAACTCCTAGAATTGTTCTCTTTTTGAAGTTTCCAAAAAAAAAAAAAAAAAAAAAATCCACATAGTTTTGGGAGGGGTTTTAGATTAGGGTGGGAGGGTACATGACTTAAAAAGGGGGGTACTTAAGGGAGGGGGGGGCGGAGAATCCCTCCCACAGTAATAATTAGCGTGATCAGCATTATTAGCTTGTTGTGAGATTTAGGCACAGCACTGTAAGACATCTGGACGTCGTGTCCAGAGAAGCCCAAAAGATGGCCATAATTTTTCTTGCACTCAAATACGCATTTTTTTTGTTTCTTTGTTTTTTTTTTTTGTTTTTCCTTCATCTTCTACTTCTGGGAGTAGACAGGCTGACTATTCCTTCATGACTCAAGTTTACAGTAGGGTAGGGACCGGTGCAGACAAGCCTTCATGCTTCCCTCTCTAATCATGTAAAATCATCTTTTCTCTTGTTTTTACCAACATCCTCTTTGAAAAGGGTAGAATTTTGAAGGTCCTTGCATTATTGTTAATTTGAATAGGGCAAAGCTATTGCTGTGGCTATTAAGTTGCCTGTTCAAGCGAGTGAATAACTGGGGCAGATACAGGTGGATGGTGAGCAGCCATGGGTTACTGGGGGGTCCCCAACACTTCAACTCAGCATCACAGGCTTGTCGGCACTGGGAGTGGTCCCATACCCATCCCCTGTGGCTGTGCAGTCAAACCTGGTGGTTTCCCTTTTCCCCCTGCAAGCCTCTCTCCTGTAGCCTGGCACAGACTGGCCATCCGCTTCCACCTACTCACCAATTTCGTAACCGTCTCAAATATCTACGGTTCAGATGCCAATAGGCTACGTGAAATGGTTCAAATGGTTCTCTATGTTTTTCTACACAGTTTGCTAGTTTGTTTTAGGTCATTGCAGGACATGGGACACACAATGAACAGGTGGTGACAGAGAAGGGGGCGGGGCAGGGGCAGGAATATATAGATCGATTTTGAGTGACATATTTGCATATAGGTTTGACTGCACCCATCAGGATAAATTCTGCACACTCACACACAGTATTGCACACACATACGCACACACACCTACACACACTAATTAGTATATTCCTGCATGTCTACAGTGAGGTGAAGGGCGGGGGGGTGGGTGGGGGGGGTAGGTTACAGAGGGATCATCAAGGTGAGAGCGCTGGCCTTGGGAGTTTGGGGTGGGGAGGTCGGATTAGGGAGTATGACAGTCTTCCTGTGTGTGTGTGTGTGTGTGTGTGTGTGTGTGTGTTGGAGCAAGGGGCCTGGTCAGTGTGCACAAGCACTTATGTGTGTGTGTGTGTTTATGTTTGTATTTGCGCACTTGTGTATGTGTTTGTGTGTGTGTGTGTGTGTGTTTATGCGTGTGAGCACGCACATCTCACTCGGTGAGGCAGCTGTCCTTGGCGTAGCCGTGGCGCAAGCTGCCGTTGGCAAGGGGGCGTTGGGTGGCCGCGATGCCGCAGTGCTTGAGCAGGTTGAGGCCGAAGTGGGCACTGCTGGACTCTTTAGGGGGGAAAGGCTTCATGGTGGACAGTATCAGAGCCAGGCAGTCCGCCACATCCTTGTTGGGGGCACACGCCAGGGCTGGGGTGTGACCTGAGGAACAGCAGGCAGACACACACACACACACACACACACACACACACACACACACACACACACACACACACACAGGCGCAATGCCATCACTTCAGAAAACTACAGCTACAGTAACTTAAGAAAATGCACTATATTACCTATTTTTCACTCAAAGTGGGACTACAACTGTCCTCTTTTGATCGAAAGTCTAAAAGGTTGTGTGTGTGTGTACCATGTGGGCTCACCTTCTTCGTCCACGGCCAGCACTGTGGCCCCACGACTCAACAGGACCTCCACCACGGTGGCCAAGCCATTGCGAGCAGCAATGTGAAGGGGCCTGAAGAAAAAAAGGGTTAGCTAGCAAGACTGAAGAGATTCATGAATGCCTAGTTAGCAACACTGGGAGGCCTAAGCAACCACAACTGACTTGCTTTACAGGAAATGGTATAATAGTCAATAGGTGGGAGCAAGCGGACCGGACTTGGCAGGTACGTATAAACAGATTGTGAATTACCCCTCCATAATTGGGGGTACTACCTTTTGCGGGGGCTACTACTGTTTTACGCTGTACATTTAGTTACATTAATATGATGGTATCCCCCAACCCTGCTTTTTTTCTCGCTTTAGGGGGTGCTGATCAGGGGGTACCGAACCCCCAGAACCCTCTGTAATTCGAACTATACATATAAATGGAATGGAGCTGCAGTCAGCTTTTTAATTTACATCATGACACGGAGCCTGGGAAGAAAGGGAAGGCAATAAATCTCACATAGGCCTACTTTGTTTTTATTATCATGTCATTATGCATTATACTTTCATAAAATCTAGCAACATGGCATACTCCACTGAGGACAGTGTTTTCCAAAGCCAGTGCTGGATAAATGTTACCAAACAAACTGGAGTGTGCATGTGAAGGTAAGGCGGGAGTAGGCTAAAATATTCACGACATCGTAATGGACAATTGCGCTTCCAACCTGTACGGCAACTGAAGAGGAAAAAAACTACTTAATGTTGCTTTAAAAGCATGTAGGTCATCAGCCGACAAACCCAGGTCGACCACCAGGTGGCGATGTGACAGTTCAGCTATGGTGTCACTGCTTCCCTGCACACCCAAGTTTCCCAAAAGTTTCGACAAATTTGCCAAATGGATTTTGGATTTAGTATCAGTGATGTGACGAGAGGGAAAGAGAGATAAAAGCCAAGGGAATCATAAGTCAAGGAGAGTGAGCGGGAGGAGAGAGACAAAGATGATGATTAAAAAAACGGAGAAGAGAGAAGAATGACGACGACAAAAAAAGGATTGTAAAGACAGAAGCACAGAGAGAAGGGACAAGAGAGAGACAGGATCATTAATAAAGAGGAGAGAAAAGGAGTCTTAATAGAGAGCAGAGAGAAGGGAGACTGAGCCTCACATTTGTAGTACGCTGTTGGTGGCGTTGATGAGGGAAGGGTCATCTATCTCAGCCAGAATCAGGAGGGCACACATCTCATGGCCCTACAGAAAACAAACACAGTACCGGCAGAAAACAAATTATACACAAAATTATGATGGAAGTCATATCAGAGGCTGTGTGTGTGTGTGTGTGTGTGTGCGTGTGTATGACCCCCCCCCCCCCCCCATTGGTCAGGCATTGTCTGACTTCATAACACTATACAACACTTATTCCTTCCGCCTGATGTGACCTGATCCTTTCATTTCAAATTCAGTGTCTGAATTAACCTCTGAACCGTTTTGGAATTAACCTCTGAACTGTTTTCGCATTAATCTGGTGGATTTTTAGGGCATTATGAGGCATAATATACTACGATTTTGCTTTGTTTGTGGATTATTCTGTAATCATTCAATTTTCATTAATTCAACCATTGTTTATTCAGGGAGAATTGACTGAGCATGAAGCCCATAACATCCATTTCTATCTCTTCTATCTATAGGCCTGAAAACTGGTGACCTACTGACCTGGTGTTTCTCAGAATTGAACTAGGCAGTGTTGATTAACAGTTTTAGGCATCTCAAAACTGGATTTGGGTTGGGCGGAATACAAACTTTTCACTTTCTGACCATTAACTGTGAGGCATCCAACTGACCAAGACCTAATTATTTACTTGATTAGTGTAATTTAGAAATAACTCTTTTAGCAGAAACAAAATACCTTGATATAAAACATTAAATTATGGTTTTAGAGAATACTGAAAATGGTACACCGTATGAGAGTTTTGATAATATAATGTTTACACTACTGCCTTTTAATCTGCCTTTTGTGGACAGCGTGGGGATCTGTACAAATTCTTATCCTGTACAAGTACCAATTTTCAGGCCTATGTCATGTACAGAAATGAAGTTATGGGCCTCCAACAACATTAAAAATGAATGCGGCAATCAACGAGAGCGGAAAAGGGCCGTGACCCTTAAATTTCAGATCAAAATCTTATGGTTCATTAAACTTTTTCATTGCTCCCATATTAGGCATGTTTAATGCAATTTTAAGCAAAATCTGAGATGGTGCCCATGGAAGTCTTTACAGAGGTCAAGTGATACACAGATATAATTTATGTATAGTGTAAACAATATCAGGCCCAAAATCGAGCCTTGTGGAACACCCTTTCTTAGCCTTCATGCCTCTAAAGTCAAACCAGTTACATTAATACATTGTGTTCTGCAAGAAAGATCATCATGAAACCATCTAAAGGGAACTTTTTGAAGAAGGAGAATGTAATTGACAGTGCCAAATGAACAATCAATAAACAAAGCTGCACAATGATTCCTCGAATCCATAGCAATAGCAATATCATTTACAACAGTAGCAGCTGTAATGTTGCTGTGGCCAGCTCTGAATCCAGACTGATGTGGACTTTTATTAGAGAAGAGAAAGGAACCAATTTGTTCATTTCCAAAGGACTCTTACATGTCGTGGTGAAGACATGGGAAAGGTGGTTACTTCGTAACATTTTCAAAAATAGAAACTAATTCTGATCTGCCACTTTATTAGAAGTTTATTATTTCTTTGGCTTTCCTAAGTGCTTAGTTAAGCACTGACTAAAAGATTTTGTTGGGACAGTGAGGGTCACTTTACCATGATCACCATGCAAAACAAAAAATTATCGAATGAGGTGAAGAATCGGCTGGGAGGATTGTCACATAGCAGTCTGCTACACATATCGTTCTTGGACATATCGGCTCTTTTTGAGTCTCACTAAGTACTCCATTTTATTCAGTAGGCTACTGAGTGACTAAAGATTGTTAATAATAACCCATATTTATTCATTTATCCTGGGTATTTATTCAAACACGGTCTTCCACAATACCTTTAAGGCATGGAATACAACTGTAATAGGTCACTGTTTCATGTTATTTATTCCTGTGCAAGCAATATCAACATGTGTGTGGTTTTGTGTGTGTAAATAAGACTTTCTCGCTCCCACACACGCACCTTGCTGCAGGCCAGATGCAGAGCGGTATTGTTGTTGATGTCCAGCAGCGTGAGGTCTGCCTTGGCCTGGTGAAGCAGGATCTCTGGAGGAGACACACGCACAGAGACAACGCTTCATCAACACTGTAGTCTTACACACCACTTACCAGCAAGGAAGCAGTTTGGGAATGAAATGGAACATTCATTTTGTTTGGTTCATTGAAGTATAGAATATTTCTTCAATGTAAAAAAAACCCAAAGAAAGTTAACTTTTTTATGCATTTGATTTTTTTAAACCGCTCCAACGTACCAACATGGGAAGTGTGTCCGTTGTCAGCGGCAACCATGAGTGGCGAGTGTCCGGCATGATCGACTGCGTTGACCTCTGACCCTTGGACCAGCACCAGCTGTAGCCCGGCAACGCTCTCGGCACGGGCTGCCGCATGCAACGGAGTTCTGCGCACAGGAGGAAAAAAGTTAGGCAACAGACCGGATAGGAAATAAGTTAGGCCACAGAGTGGAGAGGACAGAGGTGAAGTTACAGACTGGAGAGGACACAACATAAGCCTGGGTTGAAAGTAAGGATCTTAGTTCGCTGGCACATTTGCAAGTTGATTAACAGGCTTCAAAATTACTTTTCCAAGTTAAAAGACTGTGAAATTGTCAACAAAAAAAAACTAAAAAATCAAGTTTTTACATTGATAAATAGGTTGTGTAATTATACTTCAACTGTTATAACAATGAAGATAACTCAGTCCCAATATGTATGCACGCAATGCCCTGCATATGTGCCCGAGCGCACACACACACCTTCCTTTAGCATCTCTCAGGTTGACCAGCTGTGTTCCCACGGTCTCCACCAACAGTTCAGCGGCACCATCATGGCCATTGATTCTGCCGAGAGACAGACAACATTAGCATCACCGCAGATACACACACACAGGCAATATATATCTATGTTGAATGTGGCCGTGGATGGTACTCACAGAGCACAGTGCAAAGGGCTGAAGGGGTTGCCCTCCTGGATACTAAACGGTTTGTGTTCAAGTAAAACTTCCAAACAGTCCTCATGCCCTGTGCACAGACAGACACAGAAAAACAACACAAAGGATGTATATAGCGACAGTGAAGTTTTAAAGTGGCACACTGGGCAATCTTCATACTTTAAAACCATGCGACTTAGCAAAAAGGCTATGAAGTGGTGGTAAACTCTCCTCGAATTTGGAATGAACGCACAAAGCCTGTGCCACAAATTTTAATCATTTTCACTAATTTTGACTTTGATTTTTTTTTTATTAACACTGTTTAATGACATTCTTATTCAGGTCTATAGTTTAAAATGTTTTTGGCTGTTTTTGTAAAAAAAAAAAAACTGGTTTGCCAACATTACATTAAAGACATCTTTAATTTGCAACCAGAGTCGTGTATGTGTGTGTGTGTGTGTGTGTGTATGTGTTTACCGTTGTAGGCGGCCCAGTGTGCGGGCGTGTAGCCGCTGTAGTCGAGCAGCGAGTCGAGGGGGTCTGCCTGCAGCGCGGCCGCCATCATGAGGCCCAGCAGCTCGCGGTGACCACGGGCGGCCGCAAGGTGCAGCGGGGAACGTCCGCGCACGTCACGACACAGCGCCGACGCCCCATGCTCCAGCAGCGCACACACACACTCCTCTCCACCCACCGCCGCCTAGGGAGGGAAGCAAACAGAGGACATGGAATAGGGGTATGCCATACCTACACAGGCATTGCTAAATGGGCAGCAATATAACGCATTCATATACTTGGCAGAGTACCCAAAGTACTTTGTGTAGAATGCCTCAGATAACACACACACTTTCACACGCCGGTTGCCTAAGGCAGCCATGCAAGGTGGCAATCAGCCACTTTATTAGAAGTTTATTATTTCTTTGGCTTTCCTAAGTGCTTAGTTAAGCACTGACTAAAAGGTTTTGCTGGGACAGTGAGGGTCACTTTACCATGACCACCATGCAAAACAAAAAATTATCGAATGAGGTGAAGAATCGGCTGGGAGGATTGCCACATAGCAGTCTTCACAGGCTGGTTGCCTAAAGCAGCCATGCAAGGTGGCAATCAGCACACCGAGAGCAGAATGGGGTTCAATGTCTAGTTCAAGGACACTGTGACCTAGCCAGGAGGAGGTGGCATCAAACCACCGACCCTACAGTAGTTGGGGGTCTACTGTAGCTACCAATTGGTTTCAAGTCATCATCATCATCACAAAAAAAAAAAAACATACTCATGCTAAGCTACTGTGTAAACATATGACTGATGTACAGAACACATCACAGTTCATGTTTGATGCACAGATGGAAAAAAGGAAATAGAGTGGAATCAATGCTTGGATGCATGGAATCAAACAGCATGGCTGTTTTAGTTCATTACACACTATGACAGCGTGACTTCACTCACTGTCAAGAATGTTCCAGTACTGGACTTCAGAGCCTGTGTGACTTAGTCTCTCTCTCTCTCTCTCAAACACACACACACACACACACACACACACACACAGAAATGGACTTACGGCTCGGTGCAGTGCTGTGCGACTCCATTTGTCTCCAATGTCAGGAGTGGCTCCCCTCTCCAGCAGCAGGTGAACAGAGTCTGTGTGACAGCCCAGCGCTGCCAACATCAGAGGTGTCCTGCACACGTGCGCGCACACACACACACACACACACACACATCCCATTACATTGACACTGTAGTTCTTCTTTTGATGTTCCTTATTATACTGTAATAAATATCCACTGATGTTCCATATCACACCGTTATACATATTACAACAGAATACAGTGGCGGTTAAACATTTTGGCATTGTTCATTTGCATGTTTGTATGGATGCATGCACACATGTACATATACATTTTCATAATTCATAACAGCAACATACTGCTGTATGTAAGGACACCTGTGTCCCCATGTAGCCCTACAGGAGAATGCCACTTACTGTCCCTTGGCGTCTGGGACGTCGATGATGTCAGCAGTGTTGGCCCGGTTGACCAGCATCAGTAGGCAGTCAGCATGACCGTTGGCCGCTACAGGGCAGACAGACAGACAGACAGACAGACAGACAGACAGACAGACAGACAGACAGACAGACAGACAGAGCGCAGATCAAACATGTATACTGGAAACACTCTACTGGGATATTTTTGGTAACATGGTCTCCAAAAATCCCTATTTATGGCATGAACAAATATCATATCGTGTCCAGACTGCGGTAGTGTCCAAATGTACTACCTAATATAACATATAGCTACACACACCCACCACGCCACAGTAACACACAAGCAATGACATACATACACACAAACACAAACTCACTTGTCACACACAGGCAGCACCACACACAGGCGGCAGCATCACACACCCACACCACAGAAAACCACAGGCAACTACACACACACACACACACACACACACACACACACAAAGAAAACCACACTACACACTTTTCCGAGTATGTGACTATAAACACTGTGATTCAAGCATGGGATAGGCTGTTGTAAAATGTATCCATCCCCATCAAATAAACCATACATAAATAAAACACACACACACACACACCTGCGACGTGCAGCGGGGTCCACTTGCGGCCGCGGTCCTTGAGCAGGCAGGAGGCCCCGTGGGCCAGGAGCACCTCCAGGCAGGCGGCGTGGCCCCTGAGGGCCGCCAGGTAGAGCGCAGAGCGCCCCATGGAGTCCCGCACGTCCAGACTCACCAGCGTCTCCGCCAGCACCCACAGGGCTTCACAGTGACCATAGTATGCCTGGGAGGAAAAGGACACACATACACACGCACATACACACACATACACTTCCTTAGTTTCCTTTGGGATAAATAAAGTACTCTTTACTCTACTCTGCTTATCAGCATCTTTAATCATATGCTACTGGGTTAGCTACCAACAACAAAAACCAGGGCTTTGCAACAGGTGCTCAGACATGATTCAATTTTACGACCAACATCAACCGAAGTAGCATGCCATAGCCAAAAGTACATCAGAATATTATGGATACATCACGTATCACATACACAGGCATGGGCACTTGTAAGCGTCTTACATTATATGCTACTAGGTTAGTTACCAACAACAAAATCAGGGCTTTACAGTGTACCACAAGATCCCATGCATGAGGACATGAGGACAGGGGGCTTGTCAGCTTCTCAAATCACACGCTAGTTGTTTGGTTACCAACAACATAACAAAACGGTGCCGCCTAGTGAGAAGGGAGTGGAGGCTCATACTCACAGATAAGTGCAAAGGGCTGACAGGGACACTACTCTCCACATCTCCCAGACAGTTGAAAGACATCTCTAACAGCTGAAGAATCAAAACACAGTTCTTGGTCAGAGAAGAAAGTTCATTACAATGGGTTTATTCACATAGGTTATACACTATGTGGTGTATAGTGGTGGTGTGGGACATTAGTCTGCAAAGGCATAACAAGTGATACGGATCACTGAATTTACAGTTTCTCCACACAATATTAAACATTTTTAGTAGCCTGAATTTGCAGTGCGTGGGTGTATGTATGCATGTGACTGTGTGTATATGCATGTCCGTGTGTGTGTGTGTGTGTGTGTGTGTGTATACACCCCTCTGAGTCACTCACCAGCTCCAGGTTCTGCTTGTTTCCATAGGCAGCTGCATAGTGGACTGGGCTGTAGCCTCTGCTGTTGCGCAGAGACGGGTCCGCCCCGTTATCTAGAAGGTACTCCAGACACCTGCACACCATTCACATGACCAGACATGAGGTCACATACACTTGCATCATAAGCTCACCATCAAACACACACAGCATTCACATTACTAGACATCACTTAACACGCACCTACATTACACGCTCATCACACAAAGCATAGAAGTGTTGGTTAAAAAAAGGCACACTGAAGAGTAAAATATTTGTTTGCGTGCAAGTAAAAGAATTAAAAATAAACTCTTATTACAGTTTTTTTGGACATGTACACATCCTTATAAGAGAAAGTATATACACAGTCATTGGAGAGAGGGAATGGGGGGAAAAACTTGAGAGTAAACATGGCCCCTTAATGACCCCTTAAAAGGCTGTGAGTGTTTGTGGCTACTAAGGGGTGAGACTTACAGCAGGCCCTCCTTGTCCCTCTCCTCGCTCTGAACATCAGCAGAGTAATGCCGGTCCACTCTGAAACCACAACACATTCATTAAATACAGCTGATGCTGGTCTCTCTCTCTCTCTTTCTCTCACACACACACACACACACTTAACTAAATGTTTAGTTATTCTTTTAAGCCATTGCTTGAAGGATGTTTTCACTATCTGAACAGTAATATGCCTGGATAGCGTTTTTCTCGTCAACAAATGTGTACATGGGAGATGAATGTACTCTTATTGCTAGCGCTGCCTAATGTTCAACAGCCACAATAACTTCATTATAAAAGCTTCAAATGTTGAGGCTAATATGTAGCCTAAGTTGAGGCTAGAGAAATGGCACTCAAGTCCTGCAGAGTCCACCAATAGCTGTAAACTGCCATGACAATAACATGTTCAAAGACATGCTAAAGACTTAAAACTAGCACAAGGCTATTTCCTGATCAACAAGGCAAGTACACTTATAACACGGCTAGCAAAGCACTGATCCAGCAACAAAAATGACAATTTTCTTGGGACAAAGAAGCACTATGCTTCTATGCAATATTACTGTGGTGCAGCTGCAAGATACCATTTCAAGATTCGAATGCGATGCCGTACCTGCGGAAAGTCTGGGATGCAGCAGCAAAGTGCAGGGGGCTACAGCCTTTCAGGTCGACCTCGTTGACCTCTGCCCCTGCACTCACCAGAGCCACCACACACTGGTAGTTTCCATTAGCAGCCGCATAGTGCAAAGGAGCCCTGCAATGAGACATGAAGTGATATCACTCGGTGTGCTTAAAAAAGAGGCACTTATTTGGGGTGTGGGGGGGGGGGGGGGGGTGGACTACATAGGATTCTTACCTTCCCAATTTGTCCTTTTTACTCAAGTCAGCACCACTGCTCAACAGCAAATTAAGACATTCAACATTCCTGTGTGGAGAGAACCAAAATATATTGGAGATATGGAACTCATCAACCACTACTGGTTTTACAAATATTTTAAAACACTCATTTTTACAGTTTTCCAAAGAATGAGCTTCATATGTTCTTTCTGTACCAGGCCTGGGCTTACTTATAACTGTTTTTTTTAATGTATACATCAAATGCAAAATCCTACTAAGCACCAAGTAAGTAAAAAACATGTTGTCTGTATTCTTAAAACATGTTACTGAGGTAATGCTGATGAAAATACATTTGTACGGTAGCATCTAATCTCAGAGGGACAACCAAAAGAGAGAGAGAGAGAGACAGATGTGAGAGGAGTCAGGGCCGGTCAAAGGTCAGAGGTGAAATCTGAGAGGGGTGGGGGGGTGGGGGTGTCTGTGACCTATAAATGGTGCAAGAGAAGAGTTGGGGGTGTGCACTAAAAAGGTCTCCTTACCCCCCAGACGCAGCAGCGTGTAGGCAGGTCCTCCCCAGGCTGTCTGGGGTGTTAATGTCGAACCCCGCCGACAGCACATGCTCATTACTAAGCGACGACACGATGCTGTACAGCTGACCTGTGTGTCAACACAACACATGACACAGCAGAAAGGCAAAGGATTAGACACCATACACCCAGCACACTCTCACAGCATACAGAACCAGAGGGGCTATTCCAGATAGAGGGTTTGTGCACTCAGAGGAACAGGTATAACCCCTAATACAAGAACCCCATGGCTGTATCTAGTAGGAGAATGGTGCGTAATAGGCTGTGCTATTAGGAGTTGTACCACTCACTCTGAGTTAACTGACCTGGGTTAGTCACTGACCCACCTACCTGAAATCACATTAAATTAGATTCAACTTTTCTGTCATAAATACAGGGCAACAAATTCTGATGTTAGATGTTAAATCTAATCAGAAGTGCAAGGAGCAGCAAGTGCAATATATGCAGTAAATACAGTATAGTACACTGTAAGGTAGATTATGTATAAATAAATAGGGGCAGTATGAACAGGTGAAAATAATTAGGCCTTAACATACACGAGGGCATTTAACAAATGTACTGTGAACAGGTATACAGGTTTGTGTGGGAATACCCCCACAGCAGTTCCAAAAGAGTCAAGCAACATCCACATTGTTGCAGCTGGTTAGTGTGACATGGGGATGCGTCTTACCTGAGGAAAGTAACTTTCGACAACAGTCTGAGAACCCGTAGAGCACAGCCAAGTGCAGTGGAAACATCCCGTGGATCCCTTGCCTGCCGGCCAGAGGACAGAAGAGGAGTAAGGACACACACACACAGACAAATTTAACTCCGTAACCAGCAATTATCTGTCTGTGTGGGAGGACACACACACACACACACACACACACACACACACACACACACACACACACACACACACACACACACACACACACACACACACACACACACACACACACACACACACACACACACACACACACACACACACACACACACACACACACACACACACACACACACTTCTGCATGAGGCACAAATTTAAATTTCTTTATTTGGGTCTGAATGGCAAGTAAGGAACACAAGATCCAAATGCACTGGGAAGAGTCAGTGACAAGGTGGCAGACTGAAAAGACCAACATACTGATACTCAGCAAACTTCCCATCCTTCTATGAAAACATTTTTCAGATGCAATTGCTTTTATGGTGCATGCACACACATACACACAAATGCAACACAAAATACACACACCTTAAAACACAACACACACACACACACACACACCTGGCTGTGTCGGCCCCGTTGGTCATGAGAGTGCTGATGAGTAGCTCGTGACCGTGCTTAGCAGCTACATGAAGAGGAGTATTGCCGTACTTATCCACACAGTCTATCTCTCCACCTGTAACAAGAGGAGCATTACCATGTTTATCCACACAGTCTGTAGGCCCACCTGCACCCGGATACGGGGTAAGCATGCACCGACAGTCCAACAGCACATAACATAAAGAGGCATGTATACAGATGTCTGAAGATCATGTCAGTTCAAAACACATGGAATAGAGCTACAGGCATCTGAGGATCTGTGTACAAGTCTTTAAATGCAACTTGGGTGTGGTGTTAAGATCTAATACCTTGTATTAGGTCAAGGTCTATTTTTTTACAATGAAAGAAAAAAAATCAGACTTCTGTAGATGTCTGTTTGCCTCGAATGTACACTGATTTCTTAAATGGTTAACGCAGAGTGCATTAGTAGGTACAAAACCAACTTCCCTAATATGTTCAGTAACCTGAAATCTGTGTATGTTTGTGTTTACCATTCTGGATGAGGATCTGGGAGCGTGTGAATCGCCCATGGATGGCTGCCATGTGCAAGGGGCTCTTCCCTTCTTTGCTCTGGGAGAGAACAGCAGAAAAGCAGAGTGAGTTTACAACACACTTGTTATTCTCATGGCCAGTCATCCTACCAGCCAACACTACGTTCCCACACCACTTTGGGAACAAACACTTTTTCAAGAACCTTTCTAAAAGGCTTGGAGGAAGGAAATGTTTAATTTAACACACAACCCCTATGACCATTGCCCTCTCTGTTCTTGATTGTAGCTAATGGGCTAATGCTAGCATCTGTTAAAGGTAGCCACCCACAAGAACTCAGTAGCAGTAGCATTAAGTGAAACATTGACTAATAGCGTTTTCAATGTGTAACTGCCTCTACAATTGTTACATTTCTACTTACAATACCTTAATTTGTTCTTTGTACAGAGCATTTCCAAATGTCTCGACTAAATGCAAATTGATTTAATCTCATTAACCCAATGAGTGCGAACAGAAAGGGCCTAATGACATGCATCTAAAATCTTACGACACACAGCCCTGTGTTGAACCAGGGAGGTATACAGTACTACAGAGGTGGATAAGGAATAAACCTGGTTTATTTAACCCAGAGGCTCTTTGACTAAACGGTTTAGAAGTACATCTGTGTTAACTCAACCAGGTTTATCACTTATTCACCTCTTTAGTATATTACCCTGCCTAACTGACCTGCATGTTGATGTCATAACAGTCCTATATGTTGATGTTCTCATAGGCTGTTTCCATTGCAGCGAATTTCGTTTCGCTCTCATTGACTTTGAATGGAGGCAAATAGGGCAAAGGCAGGGCGAATTCGCAAAGGGGGGGTAAAATGCAGCTGTCAAAACCTGAACTTTATTTAAATGAGAATGATGTGAACAATTAGATCAGCGTGTGACGTGTTTTGTGTGTTTAGAGGCGGCAGTTACAAAAAAAAAATGAAAAATTCAGACCAACATGGCGGAAACATGTAGAACCTGTAATGTTAAAGTGTTTATAGGATTTAAAGTCTCTGGGTGACCAAAAGTGACTGTGCCATCACTGTGCCAGACTGTGTAACACACACTGACTTAAGACAAGCAGACTACTCTAGATTACTATTTAATCACTCAAAGTTGTAAGCTAGCAGAGTTAGCTTACGACTAACTAACTACTAGCAAGGTGGCTAACGTATATAGTCACAAGCTGTACTAGTACGCTTCTTGTATTTGTAGAACGATATTACAAGACTTAAATATCATCTAGGCAACACAACGATAGTAATTAGCCCATGTAGTGCAATTCTGAAACAGTTCTGTGCAAGGCTGCCATTAGATGTCGGCTAGCTTGATGGATGACTTATGTTGGCCAGCCAGGCTGGCATGGTAGGCTGGCCGGTAAAGTAATCACTGACATCGGAAAAGATCCATAGGCTGTCCCGCTCGATAACCTGCTTGAACTACTGGCTACCACGCCCCCAGGCGAAATTTCACCAGGCAAAATTCGCCTGGCATTTCGCCATGTGGAAACGAAGCACAACTGACCTGCATGCTGACGTTAAAACTGACCTGCATGTTGACATCTGCTCCGTTGTTGACAAGCAGTTCGAGGCAAAGTGCCCCATTGGTGGAGACAGCAGCCAGGTGCAGGGGTGTGCAGCCGCGGTGGTTGGGCTGGTTGACGTTGGCGCCGCGGTTCACCAGCTCATTGGCCACAGCCTCCTGGCCCGTGTAGCACGCCATGTGCAACGCAGTGTTCCCAAACGCGTTCGGCTCATCAATCTGCCCGACAGCGAGAGAGGAGGTCCACAGAGTGGCAGCATTGAGGAACACAGCACAAAGTGGAGGCTACACTTAAAAACAAAATACCCCTAAAAATGAATGACCTTTATCTGGAGAGGTTATTAAAAATCAGATATTTAGCATAATGCCATTAGTGAAGTCAGAGAACAACTGAACAAGTGCACACACGACGTATGTAAGGGACAACGGCCTTTGAGGTGACCAGTTCCTCGGAAATAATGGTGAGGTGGAGCCGAAGAACTCCGCAATGTGGAGTGGAGTTGCCTCTGCCAAGTCATTATTTCCACAGAATTGGTCACTTCAAACGCATCACCCCTTTTATCTCCCATTTGTATTTATGATCTAATTTTATATGCATAAACTACCAAAATAAATGGTTGATTTGCTACTTCATAGAATCTGTAAAAAAAAGTAGAGCATGGAATAGTCATTTAACTGTTAATTTGGCTATGAGAGCTGTCATGGTTACCACTCATAAGCGCATTGATATGGAACAGTAATTAGATTTTTTAAGATCTACTTCAAAAGGTAGCCAGTTAAGAGGTGGGAAAAGGGGGACTCCATTGTTATGGGATTTGTAAAATGTTACTTTGTCACTTAGGTCTTCCCCTAATACATTTTTCTATTCTAGTACTGCTACAAAAAAACATCACCGCCTGCCTGCCTGTTGTACAAGGTTATGCATCATTTAACACACTATAATTTCAAAAATGAGCTCAATCAAAATTAGTGCAGATTATGAACTGCAAGAAAGACCTGTAAGCAGAGTTTATCTGATCTTCTCCACGATGAGGAAGAGGAGAAGGGGGATGATGATGGAGAGGATGGGGTGCGTCTCACCTCTGCGCCGAGCCGCAGCAGGTACTTCACCACATCGATGTGTCCGCTGGCCGCCGCCGCGTGCAGAGGTGTGTAGCCCCGCTTATCACGGCACGACACATCGGCGCTACGAGACACCAGCAGCTTTACAATCTCCAGATGGCCTGGATAGGTAAAGGGAGGATGAGGGAGATGAGATTCATTTCCACTTCAACCAAAGGGATGTTTTCTTGTTTGTGCTTAATAAGTATACGCTATGACATAGCACTGTGCAGGATGCCATTGTGTATTATAGCTTTGGGAGCACAGGTCTGCTGCTCAGCCAATTTCACCCTGTCCTTTAAATGTCATGTCATTTGTCTTTAACGTGTTGTTGTGGTACAAAATAAAGTCAAATTTCCATATTTGTGGGAAATTACATTTTTATATTTTTATTGGCAGACATATTCAACAGATTTCTAAATGGAGCAGATATAAACTATGTCCTCATACAAATTCTACATGTGTAGAGATAGCTGTAGTATATACATGTTGGTACAGACACAACCACATATCTCCATCAACCTAACCACAGACCTCTCAGTGAGCATTAGCAGTTCAGGGGTATTTTTTTCCTCAGTATTTACCTACATTTCACTGGCAAATACCCTACAATGTGCTTGAAGTACCATGTCGGCCTAGGCTGATACCTAAGGTGCACTGTAAGACGAAGTGCTAGGCCCACATGTTGGCACACTCACCCAGGTAGGCGGCCCAGTGGATGGCCTGCCGGTCCTTCTTGTCGCTGGCACTCAGGTTGGCCCCGTGGTTCAGAAGCAGATTCACCATCTGACCACAGCAGAGAATAGAATTGAATAAATTAAAATAAAAGTTTGTTGCTGTGTGCAGGATAAAAATGTCTTCAGTCTCACCAGTAAAACATGAACATACGAAATACCTCCAATTGATTCAGTCCATTAAAACACATCATATCCACAGGACAGACACTGAACACAAAATGTGACTGCTCATTTTTGGGATGAAAAACCCTTACAGATCTGCATTCATCATATTCCTATTGACGCAATTTTAGCCACTGAAAAATTCTGCCATTATTTTCGCTGTAGGAGGTTACTGAGAGACAATGGTGGATGTTGTGGGGTGGAACACTGTGGTTGACCTCACAGTGCTGTATGTGATTCAATGAGCAAGATTCCATCAGCAGTATCTGCTGCGTCAGAGGAACTGTGACCAACCAGAACTCTTAGGCATGTGACAGAACCACACACACTGTTGGGAATATTCCCCCAGATGGGAATATCTTAACCCTCTCTATCTACCCATGCAGCGAACCACAGCTAAAAGAACTTGAAGAGGGAAAACAATTGGCTTTAAAAATATTTTAATTTAAAGCAACACAAAGTAGTTTTCATCTTTGGATGCACTACAGGTTGGAAGCGGAATTATCTCTCATTTGAACTGCAGAGAGATGACCCGTTCCTCCAAACCTACTTAGTGTGGTTATAGGCCATGGAGGTCGGCAAAGCGAATTCAGAATACAGCCTTTCACCCTGTTACAAGCTGATGGACCACTAAAACGATTTTGAAAACATTACCTTAAGGTGGAAAAACTACTTAAGTGTTGCTTTAATAATGAATCTAATGGTTGTCAAGTAATTGTGATTTCCTAAAAGATCTGGAAAAAATGCTTTTAGTCTCACATGTAATTTTTACTGTTACTACTTGACCTGCATGGATCATCTCAGTTTAACCCCTGCAATCACTAAATGAATAAATTAAGTCCTGAAACAAAAGTCTTTCATTAGGCTGTAGACTGACTGACATACTGCTGTTATAGAACACATGCTGTGGTAATTATGGGAAATGCTAATTACAGAGGTTGTGGACACAAATAATTATTTGTAGTATTTTATCAACAAGTGCTGCTGATGCAACAACAATATGTATTAAAAGGAGTAATACAGATGCACCATGGAGGCTAGTTGGTATGTGTGCTTAGACAGGGTGCATTCTGGGTGGTGAGTGCTGTGCTGGGTTGGTGTCTGAAAGTATGTGTGCTTGGACAAGGTGCATTATGGGTGGTGTGGGGACGACTGACCTCTGAGTGGCCGCTGTGTACGGAGTGCTGGCCAATCAGTATGCAAGTTTAGACAGGGTGTATTATGGGTAGTGCGTGGTGTCCTGTGGGGTGGGAGACTGACCTCCGAGTGTCCGCTCTGTGCGGCAGGGTGCAGGGCTGTACATTGCGACCAATTGGTCGCATATTACGCCTAAATTTTGGACTGTGCGAGGAAGAAAAACAAAACGGGCGCACTTGTGCGATTATGTATTTCAACCCTTT
The DNA here is from genome assembly GCA_030347295.1 of Setipinna tenuifilis. Taxonomy (NCBI): domain Eukaryota; kingdom Metazoa; phylum Chordata; class Actinopteri; order Clupeiformes; family Engraulidae; genus Setipinna; species Setipinna tenuifilis. The sequence continues at coordinate 29,476,828 of CM059267.1, read as the reverse complement.
CATTCGCATTTTGCTCCTAAAAATAAATATATAATAATAATTAAAATAAAAACATTCCAATCGACAAGAGTCTACAATGTTCCCTGATTTTTTTTTCTCATTCCCTTGTCAAATGTGATCGAGCAGGAAGAACTTTGTTCTTGTCATGATGACGCGGTGACGTCTCAACGCATATGGGAAAAAAGTTCTGCACAAGTAGTGTTTGGCTGCTACGGACCGGTCTTGGCTTGCGCTGCGATTAGCTAGCTTGCTCCTTCAGTCGTCATTTAGAAATAGCTTCAATGATCCATTGCTACGAACGGTTAGTGAGGAAAATATGATAACATCTTTCTTTCAACGAAAACCTAAAGAACCAGGAGAGGCAAACAGGAGATATGATGAAGACGGTGAGGATGAGGTGATAGCCACAGGCAGTGGCAGTAGTAGTACGACTACAACTAGCTCCACTACTTCTAAAATCCACAAGTTCCGATCCGAGTGGATGAATATCTTCCCGTGGCTTGTTCATGAAGATGGACAGATGTTTTGCAAATACTGCCGAGGCCAGAAGCAGGCAGGCAATTCGGTATTCGTTACGGGGAATAAACAATTCAAAAAAGATTCCCTCGTGAAACATAACATATCCAAACGGCACATCATCTGCAGGGATGCATTTGTGAATGTAAAGCAACCAATAATGACATAGATGTGGGGTCCCTCGGCGCTTACCTGTGACTCTAGATGTGGCACTTATAGCATTTGTTCTATGTTTTATGTTTTATTTTTATGTTTTGTGGTTCATGAGTTTTTGAGTAATCCTGCTGACAGACAGGCAGACAAACAACACAACTGAAAACATTACCTCCTTGGCAGATGTAAAAAGGAAGTAAAAGCTTAAATAGATACACCAATACAATCCTATTAAATGTGCGTGTGTGGAAAAGCTACCCTTTGTACAGTAGGCTATGTGTCTTTGCGTTATAATAAAATTCCATCAAGAAATTTCACAGTGCTCCTAAATTTTTATCTGTGCTCCTAAATTTTTATCTGTGCTCCTAATTTTTTTCATTTAGGGGCACCAGTGCTCCTAGTGAAAAAGCTTAACGTACAGCCCTGGGGTGTCCAATCAGTATACGTGTTGTAGACAGGGTGCATTATGGGTAGAGTGTGCTGTGGGGGGGTGGGCGACTGACCTCTGAGTGGCCGCTGTGTACGGCGTGGTGCAGGGCGGTGCGTCCCGAGCGGTCAGCTACGTTCAGGCTGCTCAGCTGCGGAAGAAGCATCTCGGCGCAGCGCGTGGCCTTGTTGGCGGCTGCCACATGCAGCGGTGTCTGCCACAGCTTGTCCCGTGCGTTCACTTCTGCGCCCTGCCGCAGCAGCAGCCCCACGGCCCTCTGGGAAATGTAGGCACAAGAGAGGTTAACATGGCAATGCTTAAACAAATGGTTAGGAAACAGTGGCACAACTTGGCAACGTGCAACAGCGGTGTCCCATAAGTGTGGACCCATAGGAAAAGATATTTCTGGGGCTATGATTCAGAGAGAGCTGTCGCTGTGAAGACTGCATCTTAAAATATGCGTGCAAAACAATGGTGGATACTTGAAACATGTTATGTAATACTGTTATCACACTGTTATAAATTTTAGGACTATTTTGTAATTTTATTGTTTTCCATCTTTGGGTCCAGATTAATGGGACACTGAGTATTCAGAGACTCGATCCAACAGGTTACTGGTGGCACGTACCTCATTTCTAGAGGCAGATGCCCGATGAAGAGGAGTCAGCCAACCTTGGTCCTTAGCGTTGACACTAGCACCTGGGGAGAGAAAAAAGCAAGGTGCTTAGCGTACTGAACACAGCGGAGCAAGAGCGTATACATACGGATCATGTATAAGTGTATGGGATCATCACCACTGGAGTAAACCACTTAGTCAGTGCTCCTGCTTACCTGACTTGATAAGGAGGTCCATGATGTGAACATCTCCCATACAAGCAGCAGCATGCAGGGGGGTGCGGCGCTCTTGGTCCTGCACAAACACAAAGCAGAGCCAATCCAGTCCAGTTTTAATGCTGACTTCTCCAGAGGCCCGACTACTAGACCATTTAAGTTCACTTTGGATAAAACGGTGGCTCCAACTTAAATTAAGCTAATGTTAACTGACGTTGCTCTTTACGACCGAGGGAGATTAAATGAGGCCTCTGACAGTGATTTTGTTTTTCTCACAAAGAAAACGGCACCCTTCTGGGGGTGGGGGGGGCTTGAAATCAAACTCTGCCTGCAATAACTCTGTATGTCTTGGACAGAACTTGAGTATTTTAACATGTCACATTCATGATTAGTTTGTGTCAATGCTGGTGGAGGGCTACGTAGGACTTTGCACAGTGATGGGGCATCTTTGACCTCATGTGACGCTTGACCCTGTGGCTCGGAGTAACTAATGTGTTCATCTTTGTGCACCCGCTGTACTTTAGTAATGGGGACTATGCATGGACACATGGACAGGCAGACAAACCACCAAAAAACAACTTGCCTTCTGCTTAAAGTGCTCAAAGACATTTACTTCCTACCAATAGATATCATACTGCACATACCTGTGTGTAAGCAACAGAGGTATCAATCCTGGCTTCAAAGTAAAAACCCTGCCATGTGTTCCTTTTGCTTGTGCATTGGTTATTTCACCAATTAGCTGATTTACCTGTCCAATGATTTATTTGCTCAGTGCGATCTGTCGATTCAGTAAATGCTTGACGTAAATAAATGGCCGGGTTTTTCCTTTCTGAACCCGAGATTGACACCACTGGTGAGCAACACTTGGATCACATGTACTGGACTTTAACTTGAGTAGATGGCTTGTGCTTTCCAGTTAAACTATTCATCCCGAAGTGATCTGTAGATAAGACTGAGTTCAATCTCATTTAGGGACTTAGTTTACTCAACGGCCAGTATGAGAGTATGCTACTGAGACCAGCGGAGGGCACACAGTTTGAGACAGGGGCCTAACTCAATCAGGATTACAGGACTTCACAAAACCGTCCTAAAAGAAGTGTCCTCTCAAGTTTATAGCCCAAGACACTGCCTAAGGTAAGATGAAGACCTGGGATCACCACGGTTTCTGACACCATAATATTTCAATGTTCTCTACTTCTAACATGCAGATGTACGACATTTTCGACAGAATCAGTTTATCCCTTGCATTGATCGCATATCTGTGTGTTCGAACTGCTGTGTCTGCATAAGTGAGAAAGTGAAAATGAGTGCCACTTGGCAGCTAGCTGTATGAAAACACAGCCTTCGGGAGCAGAGCCACTAATCCTGAGGGCGAGCAGTTGGTCAGATTAGAGTTAGGGGATCAGAGAGTCAAGAGGTCAGGAGAGTGAGGAAGGTAACGTGAGCAAATTGGACTAGTGTCCGTTTTTAGCAACGTGCCTGTTAGCACTTGTTAGGGCCACCCAACCAAGCTGCCTGCATGTCTACCACACATCCAGCTCTACGCCATAACTTACAAACACGACGTGTAATGGCTAAAATGCCACATAGGTACCGTTTCCTGGAAAAATCCCTTGGTACGGAAAAGGGCACAGACATAAAAGCAGCAAAAATCACAGAAAGCTCGGTAAAAGGGTGCTGCAATTGTTAAAAATCAGTCAGTCCTGCTTGCAAAGTGCAACATACCAGGAGCCAAAGAACCTTCGTTAGTGACACACACATAGGTATGAAAGGGCGAAAAATGGTGGACTGCTTTCTTACCAGTGCATTGACTTCTTCTTTCTTGTGCAACAAAAACTTCACTTCTTCTACATTTCGGCTAAATATAGCCTGGACCAGAGGTGTCTGAAAAAGAAATAAGGGCATAATTAACAATGGACTACATCATGAACATGCCAGCAAAATACCATTACTTTTTTTTTTAGTTAATCGGTCAGGAAACTAAAATCTTCTCCTTGTGTCACATCATTTTAGTTATCGGCCTATTCTACTTAAATAATTATTCTTTTAACATTTTACACTTCACACATCCATTTTGAAATTCTTGAGTACATGACTTTGACATTTCAATCAAACTTCACTTTAACAAAAACAGGATCATGCGAAATGCCTTTCAACCTTTTAGTCATACCACCAGGAGAAATCACTAAACTAACTAAACATTGCTATTAACAGAACTGTGTTTGTGTAGTACTGCAATGGCACAATCTAAGGCCCATTCATTTAGCCAGCATTAGACAGAAAGGAGCTATGCCAGGACTCAGCTGGTCAGACACAGAGGGAACAGGCTGCTAAAAGCAGACCAAAAGAAGGGAGGCATTCATGGACGTACGGGTGTGGTTGTCCACGCAGCTACCAGCACTGCTCAGGAACTGAGACTGCTATGGCTAAGGGAAAAGTAGTACTAGTGCAAAATGCAGAGGACTAGCGGCAAATTCGAAAATTACCAAAATGTCATTTTTAGTCTCCATACAAGCACTGCAGCAACATCGTATAAACATTTCAATATGAACTATGACATAGCATGATGTTAAGTAACACAACTACAATGACTGACATAATACATGAAGAAAATAAACCTTAGGAAGATTTTAAACATCTTTGGTCATATAAAGCTAATCTGATCAATGTGAACTGTAATTTATGTAATATTGGTGAAATCTGCTAGTCTGGGCACGCCCATACTTCCTGTGCCGCTGCATTTGCATTTCGCCTGCAAGTCAGTCTGGCCAAGCTGCCCGTCTACACCGTTTCTACATTAACAGAGAAACTGGGACCAATGAAAATCTAGCATTTCAAAAAGGCAATGACGCGGTAGTTTAGCGACCGGAAATCTACTTCAGTCACTGTCAACATGGCGAACGTGGAGCAACGGCAAGATTTTAATGCAACTGTAGCTGCTGTTTTGGAAGAATTCAAAGAGAAGTTCTCTCTGGAAATAGAGCAAAGGTTAGCCCTTGAACCATTTATTGCAGGAAAGGACGTTTTCGCAATGCTACCGACCGGCTTCGGTAAAAGTTTGATTTATCAGTTAGCCCTGCTGGTAGCCAAGTCAATGGGGCTTTGCAAGAACCCTGTTGTTGTGGTCATTTCGCATATGTCAGAGGACAGAGGAGTGTGATTGGTTGAATCTTCGTCCAGTAGCAAACAGAGGCATTTGAAAGAGGCGGGTTAAGCCCGCCCCCTGAGAAATGGGTTTACAACACAGCTTGGCCAGACCAATGTTCGCAGAGCATTGACAAGTCACGTTAGCCAGGCTACAAATCTGCTGTTAATTCCATCATTCAATTGATCATTCTACAAACTCCCCCCATTATGAAACAATCAAACTTCCATGCACAATGATAAATCAATTGAAGGGTCAATTTTCGCGCTTTCCGTTGCTTTTTAAAACGTTTATCAGCCATATATGAATGCCACTACCAATAGATCTGAAATTAGTCAATATCATCCAATAACCGGCATGCCAATTCTCTAACTATACTGTGAGCTTATTTGTAAGGGTGAAATTTACTGTGTAACTCTGCAAACATGCCAATCTGGCCCAACACATTCTGTACTTCATTACCCACCATCATCATGTCCAACTGTGCCGTTCATAGACAGCACTTAAAAGGCTAGCAAGCTTGCAATAATGCCAACAACTTTTGACATTTTGAAAGGCTCTGGGTATCTTTATTAAGCTCGCTCCCAAATTTTCAACCAGAACTCATTTCATCCGGTTCAAAGATGCTGACCTGGCATCTATGGTTGACAAAATAATGCAACTGTGTCCTGAACTATTGGCAAGTTAGGACAGTAGCATTCATGTTTGGTCTTAAATTGCTCTTTGACATGTTGCCAGTAGCTTACTTCTAAAAGGATGGTATAAGGAATATAAGAGTGCTTTTGCTACCAAGTTCAGGATGTGTGCCCGTGGCTTGATTACATTTCCATATTCATTTCTGTCGAGAGTTGATCAAGCGAATTCATGCAGCAATATTATGGTGGTCATCAGAAATCAAGGTTATCATGTAGTCTAGTCTGAATCAGTGTCTTAAAATAACACTGAAATGACCAAAACAACCCTAATCACAGGTCTACATCTTCAAATGTCTGGGGTTATAATACAAGAGTTTACCAACATGAGTTTAAATGCCCATGCCCCGAGACTACTGATGACAGTGATACCCCATGTGTTGAGAGGCCTCTGAATCATCCTGGGCAATTTATAAAGCAAGAGTCCTGCAGAGGGCCATGCAGCTTTGACTTAAAGAATGGAAATAAAGATGTAATAAAATATTCTTGATGTTGCAATGTCATTCAATATTTTTTACCCTACGATTATGAAATGGGTCTTGGAATGGGTTGTACTGCTATGAAGCCTTGATCAGGTAGACCAAAAATATGTTACAACTAAAGATGCAGCACAGTCTGTGTGTGGAGTCCCAAATATTAAGCAGTGACATGGGCTGGCCATGTCTGCTAGAACATTTGGGACACAGCAACTAAGAAACAACTTTGGATGAAAAAGTCTCTATAGGCCAAGTGGCTGTGGTGGCTTTTTTCCACTGGTAATTTAAGATGCATCCATTTTTATTTAAATATGCCCTTACTGTACATCTAGCTTTGACCAAAATCCTCTTGGCTTGATGTGCTCACAATCACCCATTTCAACACAGTTTAGCCTTTGTCGATTTACAAATCTTTGTAATTCAAGGAAAATACATGGAAATACATTTTAAGCAACTATTGCTCACTGGACCTTTTAACAGTTCTTTTGGGTTATCCATCGCTCAGTACATCACTGTGTACCTGATTGAGATGTGTAGGGGTCTCTTAAAAGCTAGAACAGTGTCAAACTGGAGTACGAGCACCCCTAGGGATGCCTGGATCAACTCAAGCAGGTACACAAAATAAATCTGTGAATGAGTTCTCAGCTTCTACTAGCATAAAAATGAAGTATTCATAATATACGTCAAAAAAAGATCTTACACAAAAAAAATCTTACAAAAGAGCTTGAGCTATGCCCCATACAATTATATGAAAAAATACTCATAGCACGCTGGGGAGACATGGTAGGACAGAGTGTCCCAAGAGGTACAAAGCAGTTAAAAGTTTGGGAACCACTGAGATAGAAAACCCATAGACTAATTAGAAGCAAATACTGATTGCAATCAAGTACAATCCAACCCTTCGCAGGTATTTTACCATGTGCCAATTATTGAGCATTATCAGGCTGGACGCTTAAGAGTATTTAGACCTTTGATCAAGGCCAATTTGATGATATCAGTTGTAATTAAAAATGGACAGGCACAAATTTGTGATAATCCAACCACTGTATCTCAAAAAAAAAAAAAAAAAAAACTATACAAAATTAGATTTACCTTCTTAGATTGCAAATTCATTAGAGGCACAATTGTAAATGTCTGCATTTTTTAATGTAGGTGCTACAATCTCTCCTGTACAAAACTATTCTTATACTGATATGGCACTTCAATCTCGTGCTAGTGATATCTAGGAATAGAATTCAAATCATTTCCGACGGCTGCTGGGCTAGGCGACGTAATTTTCGTGCAGCTTGTGAAGGTTACATGGGAAGCATACAAATAAATTGTTCAATTTCCTTGTTCCTTGACTAGGTTCTATGTGTATATGCCTATGTGACTTGGCAACCTGACACAAGAGATAACAAAAATATATACAACCGCATCGAACTGACAGCAAACTAGACAGGTCACACGCCCATAAAATATTTTCACTAACCAGCAATGCTTCTAACCAGCAGACTACCTAAGCTGTGGGACTGGCTTGATGTTCAATAGTGCGACAAATTCTTGAAAAGAAAAAGGCTCAACCAGCGATAATAGTATTATGTCGTGATTGTGGTGACAGCTTGCTCGAGTACAGTTTTTGCTAACTGGCGCTACGTTTGCAACGACCAGTGGATTATATTCTACTAATTCGACAATTAACACATAAGTGGTAGATTGGTTACTGTCACTAACCTTAACCCATATGTTAACAGTTACCCACCCAGGGTTAACATATCACCAAAGCGGAGTTGGCTAGTTATCTCTCTGTCGCTACTAGTGTAAGCTAGTGGAGGTAAACGATAACTGATACATGGAAATTTGCACTAGCATCCGCTCCGCCTCAAGACATACAATTTATTGGACGGGAACATTTTAAACAACAAACCAGTATGCATTACTCATAGCTATTAAGTGCATGCTGTGTATGTAACAGCAACTGAGATAACTGTACACAAATAATCGGCTGTTGACTTAGGTGTCGAATGGACATGTTACAAAACAGTTCATCAGAGACAGCTTGCTATACTGCTAGCTGGCCACCCTAGAGTAAAACTGAAACTGGCGCTAACGCTAGCTTACGTTATTCGCAGTCGCAGATTCATTGACTTTACAATCCAAATCTAAAATCTTACTCGGGTGCATTGCGTTATCTACAGTATCTAACAACACATGCAGAACTGAACTGTCGATAATATGGCGTGTCCATTTGAGAGTCAAGTTAAATGTAAGAGTGCAACGTAGTTTAGCGGATAGCAAGCATATCGGGGCGTGCTACAAAGCAAGGTAGCATCATGTCGTAGTTAGCCAATTAGCTCATGAAAACACTACAATGCAAAATGATACATACTTATCCAAGATAGCATGCTTTTATGCACGTTATATCTTCATCGCTATCAGACTTACATTGTTAAGCACGGTCGAGACAGGCCTTTCAAGATGCATTGGTTTTGTGCACTGATCATGTAGCAGGCTAGCTAGATTAGGCCTTGAATCGTGTAACGCTATGCTAGCTAGCAATCAAACCCGCCCTCATTTGGAAAACAGGATAAAGAAAGCAGCGATATGTAACCTTAGCTTGCCAACATTAGCTGTTTGACCTACCTGGTCGGTTATATTTAGTATTCCCATCTCCCTTGGTCAGTCAGGGCGCAGCTCCTTCATTAGGATTGGGTAGAGAGGTAACAGGGATATTTTTGTTTGATTATGATAATTTTAGGGGAAGGGATAGCTCTGTGTCCGTGTGTGGTTCGGCGTTGTTTATTGCTCTGATGGACAGGCAGCGCGATGAGCTGTATCCACCTACAGGAACGGCGGCAGTACGACATTGACTTTGTGGAGAAACAGCGACATACTGTGGTTGTTTGCGGAGTGACATCACATTATTTCGAGGAAGACGGCCTCTGTCTGGTGGTATGCTTACATACGTGACTTCGATTATTCCTTGCAAACCTTACTTCATCACAATAAAGATTTATACATTGCACGCCATGGATTGTGGAAAATAGTTTACAGCCTGCATGTCAACTGTATCAACCACTGAATTTCAACATGCATAGCATTAAAATCTGAAAATTCCTGTAATTTTTTTTTGATACGTTATTAGAACAACAGAGTACACTGCCACAAAGCACATCTCAATCACATAGACATCAGACATAAAGACATAATCCTTATGTGCAGGGTTTTTGCCATGGTTTTTGCATTGACAGTGACGTTTTTTGAGAGGGGGGGTCTCGCGAGAGTTCATAATATTTGTCATGACCTATGACGTTCCATCAGAGCCACCGAACCCTGCTACCTGCTAAGCTACTCTCCCTGCAATGACAGAGCCGATAGAGCGGCACCACCGACCGAAGCTTTAGTCAAACATATTAAAACTAACACTGAGCTTTCAGGTTCACCTGTTACATAATACAACTTTGCTTGCAAATGCTCATCAATAGCAGGTGATCTTGTAGGTTTAACACCATAGGCGGACGAAATGCTGTTGGATAACCTATTTCCATTGCTGTTCTTGAAATAAGCTAACATTACATGGCAGCTAGCTGGCTGCTTAGTTAACCGAAAATGTACGAGGCATGTATGTTAAGAGAGGGAATAGCTCTATGCGTCGAAATGACCTCCCGGTAAAGTATGTGGCTGGTTTATTTAACCTGACGAATCCCAGCGTAGTTAGCCAACAGTAGCTAGTTAACTAGTACTCTTTGCCCTCTAAGTCAGCTATAAAAAAAACAGTTCGAGGTACCGAGGAATTGGTGAAGCTGTAAAGGTAACGTAGAGACACTACTGCTGGGCCAGTTTTGCTAGATGGCTGTTTCTTTTGCCGCTCGTCGGCTACCGATGGGAGTACGGACATTTAGTGATTTCATTGAAATTGTCACACTTGGCTCGACCCACTTTAAACCTACATGCTCAAGAGTTCATCGCAGCCAACCCATCAGGTGAGCACTATCACTGACCATTGAGTGGTGACAGAAACCATAAAAGCCGAATCCACTGTAACTAGTCACATCAGTACTCTTTGTACTGTGCCTGTTAGTTTGAACCGCCCCATGTTATGGCCTGTAGATTACTCAAGTAAGTAACATGGCCCATTTACAGAACGGAGGTTAATGTCATCTTGGCACATAGTTGAAAGTACAGCTGGTGTTGTGTGAAATAAGTTGTTAATCTGTCAAGTGCTGGTTTTCGGACTGCAACAGCCAACTGAGGGTGTTTAGACTAAAGTCTAGGCCAGAGTGATTTGATATTTGTTTTAAAGTCTTACAATCTCAGATGTTGGACCTCTGTGTGGGGGACAAAGATTTTTGTTGTTTTTTTTATTACTCCTTCTTTTTATGTCTTTTATTTTACATTTTGGGGTAATCGTGATCTGGGGAAAAAGGCTTATGTGTGCCATTGTGTTGTCAGTCTTCTGTGCAGTATTGTGATGTTAGGTAAGCCTTTGGCTCTCTCCCTTCAGGTACCTGGCATCATGTGGTATCCTCATGACGAGACAGCCCCGACTACGGTACCATGTAGAGAGAAGTGTGGTAACTCCAACGCCACCAAGCCGAACCTTCATCAATCTGACCAATAAAAGGAAACAGTACTCTGAACGCCGAATTATTGGGTAGGTGATAGGACCACAAATGGCTCTCTCTGTTGGTAGTACTTTGTGTTCTTGTGTATTTGTGTTTCAAACATGCATCATCAAAGGGTCACTGCAAGAGGGTTTTATTGGGTTCAGTTTTCAATCTAAAAAGGTTAATATGCCTTATGTACATAGACCCACAGTCATTGGGCCATCCATATGATCAGATTTAGATCCATGTAAAAGAGTTGTACCATGAGGAGATGAATGAGGAGAATCAAATTACTTATTGTTAGAATTAAGCATGTTAAAGTTTGTAAGAATGTCTGTCATCTGTCAGTGACATGATTTAAACTGGATCAGATAAAGATGTTCTTTGACAGCTAATCAAAATGGCTAGTCAGGAATGCAGAGCAGAGAAAGGTGTTAAGCGTGCAGAGCAGAAGCCCTCAGTAGACCGCATTCACATGCATTATTATCATCAAGTTAGTTGTGTTTAAGATGGCTAAGAATAGTACAGACACTTATGTAGGGCATGACTCGTTGGGAGTGGTGAACACACTCTAGAATTCTTACTTGCATTTTTTTCTGGTATTGCCCAGCTACTCAATGCAGGAGATGTATGAGGTGGTGTCTAATGTGGACGACTACAAGCACTTCGTCCCCTGGTGCAAGAAGTCCCAGGTCATCATGAAGAGGGCCAGCCATGCCAAGGCCCAGCTGGAGGTGGGCTTTCCCCCTGTGGTGGAGAAGTACACATCCATGATCACCAACGTGCGGCCTCACCTGGTCAAGGTAAGCATCACTAATGCTGAGAGCTGTGAAGCAAACATGCTGTTTGAGGTATTAAGGCTACACAGTTAAAATAAAAAGATTCTATCACTTGAAATAAGAGTGTCTGTCTGTGTTGTATGGAATTAGTGAGTGTTGACTTTTTTGTCTCACTCAGGCTGTGTGTACCGACGGGAAACTCTTCAACCACCTGGAGACAATATGGAGATTCAGTCCTGGAATTCCGGGTTATCCCCGAACCTGCACTGTTGACTTCTCTGTAAGTGTATATATGTCAGTAAGCAGATGTTTCTAAGGGTTTTGTGGTCTTCTAGCCTAATGAATGGTCAAACCATGCAGCAACACCTTAGCAGTTGCTAGTATGAAATATTTCATTATTTACAGTTTCAGTGCTATTCTTTTCCAGTATTTGCAATAAATAAATATGCAGGGTACTGAGATTTGCTAGGTTTTGCATACAAGTCTACCTGTAATCCGTTAACAGATTACTATCAAATAATGTGGCAAGATGCATGATTCTGTTTAATGTCACATGAATGAATGGTTTGTATTCAGCAATGAAAAATGTTTTGTAGAATATTCCGTGCCAGATTTATGTATTCTGCACTGCAGCTTCTGTGTTTTGTGCTGCTCAGCTACATTGACCCCTAACGCCTTGTCTGGTGTTCTTAGATCTCCTTTGAGTTCCGCTCCCTGCTGCACTCACAGCTGGCCACCATGTTCTTTGATGAGGTCGTGAAGCAGATGGTGGTGGCCTTTGAGCACCGCTGCGGCAAGCTGTACGGGCCCGAGACACGCATCCCCCGAGAGCTCATGTTCCACGAGGTGCACCAGACGTGAGGCCCACACTGGACGTACCACAGCGGCACAGGCACTTTGGTGTGTGGGGTGTGTGTGGGGTTGAGTGTGTGCGTTGGGTTGTATTGTGGGGAGGGAGGGGCAGCGGTCTGGGGACACTTCTTGCGTTACATCACTGGGCAGCAGGTGCAGCTGTGAACACTAACGCAGTGGCGGGATTACGGTTTTGGGCTTGTGAGACTTGGCAAGCTTGGTGCTGACTACCTGTCACCGACGAGATCCATTACCCAACAATACAGTGGGACACCATCCTCTTTCCTTCATGGATGTCGGACTGTAGCTTCCATGCTCGCTTGTAATTTAGCTGCTGTATTTATTAACGCAGACAAAAAAATTAAGCCACATTTAAAGGGGTGTGACTACATGTATAATCTAAATATTCTCTTAATATATATACACAGCCTTTTTTAAAGTTAGTCACACAGTTTGGGGCATTTTGCTGGGAGTATTGGACATGGAATGATCAGTGAATGTTTTTCAACATATTCAGTTTTGGCTTTTATTTTTAAAAAACTTAAATGTTATTTTAAGGAATGTGCCTGACTGTCCTTGGACTTGAAAGAAATAGAGTGGACTAAGAGCTGTATTAAGACAACAGTGCAATAACTCAAACACCTGAAATGAAACACTCTTTTCCTCAAACACACTGGTGTCATATAGTTTATTTGCAGATGTTCTCCTTCTACCTGGTGGCCTACTTTTGTGTTGTACATTTCAGTGTAGTCTACACTGCGATGGACTCATTCTAATAGTATCCATAGAGATTGTGTATATGGATACACTTTCAGCTAATAGAATCCTAATGTAATTAAAAAACACAAATAGTATATAATATATTATAGTATATTATATATATATATTTATATCATTTTGCATAAACACTGGGTTCTAGATAATGACATGTAATGTAATAGAGATATAACATATTGTAGAGGTACAGTGTCGGTGGGGTGGTGGTATTTTTATTAAGCATGAAACCAGTAAAAGCGTTTAGGAAGGGTTTGTTCAACCTGCTTGTTTAAAATGTCACAACATTTTTCCCGCTCCACAGAGTCAGGTTACAAGCAGAAAGCAATGGTATGGAAATGACTGCGTGTGTCTGCATGTGCGTTTGTGTGTGTGTGTGTTTGCCTGTCTACATGTGTTGTACAAAGTTGCTTTTATGTTTTGTGCATGGCCAAAGAGTGTGTTGGATCGTATTTTAAAACTTGCATATATTTGTGCCAGTTTGCTGCAGTTAGGATGTGTGTGTGTGAATATATGTGTATGTGTGTGTGTGTCTGTCTGTATGTGTGTGTAAGAAAAAGAGAGCGAAAAAATGTATGTGAGTGTATATTTTATTCCCCAATTTCCCCAATTTTCTGTGTGGTGTTCTGTGGTCATAAAAAAGTGTGCTTAATATATGGTCCATGAGTCTTGAATGTTTGGTCTTCAGTTGTTGTTGGGAGGAGTAAGGCATCTTATAATCTAAACTTTCAATCGGGTTTGAATGTTGAGGTTTAATCAGCCATGAATGATGATGTGCTGCTCTTAAGGCGCAAGTAAGTTTAATCTCCCATGTACAGTATCATGGTAAGGCTAATTAGACATGATCTAATATCCATGCGCTGTATGCACGTAACATTAGACAGACATGTTCTACCAGACAATCCCAATCCTGTCCTATACTCCTTTACTGCGCAGGGTTCCTACGCAGTATGGAAAAGTATGGAATTTAATTTTAGCGTTTTCCAGGTCTGAAAAAGTATGGAAAATTGAAATTAGAGTATGGAGAAATATTTTTGTTTCCAGACATTTGCCACGACATGGTAAAATGCAGCTCAACTTTCAGACATTCATCGAATTTTGCCTAAGAAATGTGCTGAAATGCCTGCGGAGGGAGCGGAGCAGCGTTTTGTAGTCTGAAACTTGCGATTGTTACGTAGCGTACAGCAGCGAGATGAGCAAGTGTCAAAAGTTAGGCACTGAGCAGGAATCAGAGATTAACATTATGAGCAGCGTTGTTCATGCTGCTGTCAGACTTTTTTGGAAGAGATTAGTTTCTATTAGGGTTTTTTGTAAGGGGTTGTTGTTGCTTACATGTTAAACAATTCATTATTAGGCCTTCGAGTAATCACTGTTCTGACATGAAAATTAGCCAGATAGATTTGCTAGTTCAGTCGATTAGAGAAAACGACATAAGCGCAATGTAAAGTCCCTATCACCACAAAGTTCCATACAGTTCAGAAAAATATTCCTGTTGGTTTTGTAAAGTTACATTTAATAAATATGCTCCACACTCATCTGGTAATTTTAAAAGAAATCTGAAGTGAGACGCAGCGGCGGCCCTTTTATTAAGGGCGCACGGGCGCGGCCCTCCCAACATGTGAGGGATTTAAAAAATTCATCATATTAACAATAACAAGAAACCGTACCGTTCCACCTTAACCACCAGTGAGAGTGTATTGACTTTAACGTGAGATGATTGTTTGTTATTTGGTACAGTGAGCGAAAGCCCTCCCACTCCGGGGTGCCGACAAAGCTTGAGTCTATGCAAGCATGTGAAAAAAGTTTGAGAGCATTACAAATAAAAGATTTTAATTGGCCCTTTTATTTTGCGCTGCGGACGCAGCACTGTAGCGCTGTGTACTTTCATTGTAAGACTACATTTCATTATCACTTTGCAACTGTCATTTTACAAGTATTTATTAAGGTCATGCAACTGACAATGTAAGCTGAATCAGAATGGATTTTGCATTTGCTATGTGAAACAGGCTACCCCAAAATGCACTAGAATGCAGGAAATTGCATCTAAGAAATCCAAAATTTTCTGGGGGAGGACCCCCATACCCCCCGCCAGGGGTAGTACATATGCTCATGATGTCTACCTTTGTGCCCCACCAAACATTTTTTCCACTGCCCGCCACTGGTTATGACATAAAATAGGACACGTTCTAGGCCCAGCTAAATATGTTATAGATTTTGGTGGTATGCCACAATAACTGTATGTGTTTAATTCATTTAAATACATTAGTATTTGGTGGTGCGCTGATGTCTCCGAAATGGAGTATGGAAAAAGTCTGGAATTTTACATTTGAAAATGTGTAGGAACCCTGACTGCGTGCAACTGCAATGTCTCCAACATTTGATTCAAATGTATTAAAATGGTCTTGATTTCCTAAATCAGTTGTAAAGCTTAATCAAGGGATCCCACTTTCAGATCCTTGTAGGTACAATTCTATTTATGAGCTTATATGCCCATACAATTCATAGGAGAGTTTACATTCTACTCAAGGTTTTGAAGGTGATTATTTATTTATTTTATGTTTTGTAAGTATTAACAGTTTGGCATCCTCACTGAAAAGATGGTTTAGATGGTTTTGGGTGGAGCTACAGCTGTTGCTGCTGGAATTATAACAGTAGCATGACCTGTTCTGTGAGGCAACAAAACTTCCAACTGTTTCTTTTACTAACGTGTTTCTCACCTCTCTTCCAAGGAACTTCTAAGTACCATCCAAGCTATGTGTAAACCTATTTAAAGAGCCTTTTAGCAACAAGACTCCACAGGAGCATGAGAAGGGTTATTTATGGCAAAAGGGAGGAAGAGTGAAAGACATGGCCATCATATTGTGTAAAATATTAAGTGTGTGTAGGGCTATTAAGCCTTTGTAGTGAGAGACCATTGTACATCAAACAAAATAATAGATAAACACTGTAAGCCATCCCCATCATTCATACTTTTAAAAGCTGGAAATAGGCTCAGCTGTGCGACGTTGTTCAGCTGTCAGCATGCAAGTGTTGACAGGCGGCACTTTAATCAGTAGTTTTATTTTATGGATATCTGTAAACAATGTAAATAAGTTATTGGAAATTACAAAGAGATGGGTTAGACTGATTGTTGCATGGAACCAAGGAAAGTGTTGACGTGTGTAAATGTAAGCGTTTTTAGTATGGGGTGAAGAGGATACATTTTATAGAAAATCTGGGTCCTGTCCAAACTGATGTCCTCTTACGCCAACAATGAAAGCATGATTATTATCTGATGCACACTGTCCCACGTACACTTAAATATATATCCACAATAGGTTTGTATTGAATAGAGATAAAATGACTTTTTGAATAACTGGCTAGGCTACTGATTATTACACTCTGTCCCAAGAGTTGTGTTATAACTTATGGATTTATGTAGAAATTGGCTTATAAATGTAGTCGTTTCAGTAGCATATACCGGTAATAACACTCACTGACATGCATTTCCTAATAAGAGCCAGCAGAGGGAAGCACCACCGCACCAACCTGCAGATGACTTTCTTTTTTACCTCCGCCAAGGAGGTTGTTTTTGCCGTCGTCTGTATGTCATGTTTGTAGTCATGAACATAGGCTATCGTTCTGAAAAATTGACAGTATGTTGGTGTTGTCACTGCCTCTAGTTTTTTTTTTTTTTTTTTTTTTGAGAAAATCAGTTAAATGGTTACCTGACAACATGGGAATCCCATTGATGCAATAAAAATGGCTGGGGGGAATTGGACTGCTAAACGGAGACCTGGTCTCTCCGACTGCTAGTTTGTTAATGGTGTGAACTCCAAAATCTGCTGCCCTACCGAATAAATTGTTATACCTTACACAATCTGTCCTTTAGACCATCATGGATGTCTCGCTAAACATTTAACCTATAATGTCTTCCAAATCTATCATATGTGATAAACTCTTTGAAAGTCGTTTCAAACTAAACAATACTGTGAATGTTCAACCCTTAAGGAATCAAGCAATACCTCTACTTAAATATTTTGTACAGCATAACCATTACATTTTGTGTAAACTATAGCCCATTCTTGATTGTGTGTTAAAAAGACAATTACACAAAAACATATTTCAGTTATGGTTTGAGGAAGATGTTAATCAAAATCAGTAGACAACTGTTCTGTATTTGCACTGGAGGGCTGCAGTGGGGACCTGCAGTTTGCCACAGTTCCTACTCCAGAGCCAGCCCTACCGATGGAAAAGGAGAGCCACCAAATGTTACTGGAAGGAGTGTTTAGATGGTAAATTTTATGTCACTGAATTTGGTTGCAGTGTACACCAAAATATTAGTCTTCATGAAATTTCAGTTGACATGATATGCTCACTCAGCATATCAACAGTCATCTTTGTCAGTGAACAGTGTGTGTATAGGAATGGGCCAGACAATCTATTGGCCTCATAAACTAAACTAAGTCTTAATGGGAAGGCAATTTACCATGTAAGCTATTGATACAACACACAAAATTAAACCTATTTACTGATTTCTTCATTCATGAAATTGTATCAAGGCATCTTTAGTCACGCATTTAATCACGCAGTTCAGTGCATTCTGTACTAAAAGATGAAACAGTCACCCAAATAAAGTGGCTGGCTAGTGAAATTCAAGATTACACACAACTGTGCAGGTGTGCAGGGCTAAGTAATCATGATGCATGCTGGTTGAAATTTGTCCATTATGACCTGGATGGGAGTGGTTTTCGCATTTCATGTTACATGACCTTATGTTATTGTGAGAGTAAGGTGCTTGTAGAGCAATTTAGCAGTTGCTCTCCACTCCCTGCTCCCCCATGCTCCCACCTCCATGCTGTGAGGACTTTGCCCAAATTGTAAAAATTGGAGAAAAATTCAAGAAATGTTCCCATAACATCAGGTAAGTAAACTGATCACCTTCGTTGTTGATTTTCTTTAAAGATCAGTGAAATTTTAACTTCCTCCATTTCATCACAAATATAGAAGAAAAAATTTCACTATTTCAAGTCCAGAATGCTTTAAGCCAGCCACTCAGCCAGCCAGTCATTTCAAACAGGCCCTATAACTTTGTCTATCTCAATGCAAACTGCTGGTCACAGCAGGGGAGGGCTCTAAACATGTGGCAGTGAAGTCAAACACAGATCTTCTTCCTGCAGCGTAACTGACCTCGCACTGATCTCTGTAGCAGATGACTGATGTCGTGTTGTGTGTGGGGGACACAGAGGGGCGGGGGGTTGTAGTGGGGCTGTAACTCCTTGCAGTTGCAGCCTGTAAGATTTGCCTGCAAGTCTTGCTCTCGCGAGTTTTCAGGTCACATTTTGGTGACATCCTCACACCTTTAGTTTGTCATGATTTCTGACCATCCTGCAACACTTTCAACCCAGAATGTATACCTGACTGTAGTTGGCTGCATACATTTTTACACACCTCCTCTCCAGTTATCATCGTCCTACAGTGGTAGTCTGTTTTTGCTTCCATTGACTTGGTTGTCTCGGGCAACATCTTGCTGGACCAATCAGAGAAGAAAGGGAGTGTTCGTGAATGATGACGTCAACTTTGTGTGGTACATTTGAATTGTAGTGCATAGACAGGCTTATAGCCAGGCTCACCAGACGTTAGCGACTGGGTAAAGTCAGATCCAATCATTGTAAACTTCAAAAGAGTCTACACCTCCAGGAAGAAACATTTCTCAATAATGCACAGCCAGACCCTCTCCACAAAATGCAGTGTAGTACAAGGGACTGGTTTTACCAGGCTATCATCATCAGTAACTCATACACAAGAGTAGTTTAGAGAAATATTGTTGTGCCATTTAGTGAAGATGTGAGGTGTGATATTACATCCCTAATTACTTTGTTTTTTATTTAAAATTATATTTTCACATTTAAAGCTTTAAGCACCAGTTCCTCCTATTGCTACCCTGCTGATTAGCCCTCGTGTTAGATTAAGTTGTTTTTTCTTAAAAGTAAAATGAAAAAATGCCAGCATACACGTTTAGGTAAACTTCAACCAATCAATTAATTCAAAACATTCAGATGAAGAAACTAAACTTTTACTTCATCAAGAAGGTGTCATTCCCTGAGAAACCATTTAGCAGGCTACTTGCTCTTTTGCATATGCAGGCTGCACATGAAAATGGGCTTGTTTGGAATTGTCTGGCTGGCTGGCTTAAAGGAATACGACATCCATTAATACTAGAGACCACTGGAAAATAATGAAAAAATAATGCAATGACACCTTTAGTCAATCTAGCCTTAACAAGGTGGGATATTACTTTGGGTCACTTTGCCTGTGCACAATTAGACAAACTGGACCATAAAAGTTTGAGACCCTTTCCCAAGACTATTACTACTCAATTTATGTTTGGATTGTTGTTTTTTGAACTTTGAATAGAAACCAGCTGTAACATCTGGTGCCTAATGTGTCAGTGTGTTCCTGTACGTTCTTTTCTGTACACGGCCAGTTTTAATGGCTATGTTGAACGATGTGTGACTTACGCTTAGTGCCTCCTCATTACTACCTCTCCGGTCCAGAGCACTCATGCTGGAAGGAAGGAGGCAGGTTTTTTAACAAGGTTCCATTGTTTGTGCCTTATAGTCTACTCTACTGCCAGCTTCTGTGGGCTACCCAGATTTCCATAGTCTATGGAGAGAATTTATCCTCAAAACAAATAAATATCACACCATTCACAAGTTTCTTGATTCAGCAACAAATGTAACGCGGTTTGCAAATATAATTCATGACTTCATGACGAATAAATGCAATGCCATTCACAAAAGCATTTTTTTTACAGGACTCACAAATGCCAGTGCAGTTACATTTATTCACAAACCAATAAACCTGCATTACAAACCACCATATATATTGGTGAATTTATATCCCTGCATTTATTTGTGAATTTTTGAGACTTCCCTGACAGCACTCCATACACAATTGTGTTTTCCCCAAAGACAGCCAATCATATGTCTCCAAAGTTTTCAGCCAATCACACCAAATGAAGTTATGAATAAATAAATGTGTAATTCAGATTTACTAGTTTGTGAATAAATGTCATGAGAAAAGTCAAGAAATACATCTATGAATGGTGTTACATTTATTTGTAAGTCATAAATTATATTTGTGGATCTTGTGACATTTCTTGCATAATCAAGAAATATATTTGTGAATGGAGTGATATTTATTTGATAATATTGAGACTAAATTCTGTCTATTATTGTCAGCCCAGATTTCTGTAAAAAACAAAACAAAAGTGAATGTGGTTGTGCTAAATGCCCCCTCTTGTTGAGTCAAGAGTATTTTTCCAGGAAGAAAATCATCACAGTAATCCATTAATCTCCTGGATTGCTCTAATACACAGTTGCAGTAGTATTTTCATGCTTATGTTCTCTCCCCTATTTCTTGGGTAGTGCATTAAGAAAGAGAATGATAACTCCTTCAGATCTTAAGCAACTCCATGATCATGTCATGACATGGCAAGGCAGGTATTTGGAATATAATCCCACAAAACAAAAGCAGACAGGTATCTAAAGTATATAATGCCATGACACACAACTTCACAGGTATATGGTATAATGTAATGAAATGTGATTTGTGAGGTGTATACGTTATAAAATGCAGCTAAGTGAGTATTTAAAATAATCCCATAGCCTAAGGCATGGCAAGGCAGATGCATAATGTAAGCACTGAATGGACGAATGGATGGATGAAAGTAACACACAATCTTATTCCTGTTCTTATTTCATAGACACATGTATAGTAGTCTATACAGCCAAGACCTCAAAACAATTCCTTCCAATTCTGCTGTGAGGGCCAATCATTAAACATTTAAGATTTTCGAGGAAATAAATAAACAATCAATAATGAACTCATGTTCAACCCCCATGCTTTAAAAATATCAATTTACTCAAATGTTCATAAAACAAACAAACAAACAAACAAACAGTGAAGCAGACCACTGGAACGCTATTCTGCTGCAGAAATATGAAACATGGCGTCCCAGGCATCACATTTTGCCAAATCCACCAACAACAAAACTCTGCCGTGAATTTTACGACAGGCAGTTTGGAAAGCAGCATTTGTAAAGACCCATGACTGGAGGAGATGCCACCATATGAAAGGATGTGGCTTTAAAGTGCTTTCCACACAGTGCCAAAGAGCAGGAGAGGGATTACAGCGCCAGCGTTAAAGTCAGAGGGGCTGGGGAAACTTAAACGGAGGTTGATTCATAGACTCTGTCACTTTTAAATGCACAGTTGGCCTCACTCAAGTACCTCGAGGATGCGTGAAAAGAAAGTCAAATATAAGGTAAAGAAATAAATAAACCACAAAGAACTTGTGTATATCTACTGCTTCCATAAGAATGTTGGCTTTTTTAAACAGTTTGAAAACATCCTTCATATAGAATTCAAGTGGTGTAGTGTAAAATCTGAAATATTTTGCTTCTGCTATCATTAATTAAAAAAATCTACAGTAAGTTCCATATATCCTAAACTACAAGCAGTAGCGGTTTTAGGCACGGGCGAACCGGGCAGCCGCCCGGGGCGCCATTTCGTGGGGGGCGCCACGAGCGCTTGGGGAAAAAAAATAAAATAAAAAGCTCCGTTTGTCATATCGCTGCAATCGGCACATTGGCGCCCCCTGTAATGCTGCAATCGGCACAATGGCGAACTGCAGGCGCCCTTGCTTCCTGAGAAGGTGCAGCAGCGTGTCTCTCTGTCTCGGGGGCAGTGCCGTAGCTCCGCACACGCACATAACGCAGAGTGCGTAGGGCACCAAGTGCTTGTGGGGGCACCACCAAAAAAATTGGCTCGTGAAAAAATCATCACAATAGGCTAGGTACGTGCTAGTAAGGATATTTTAAAAATGTGCAAAGCATGTTCATATTTATTTTAAGCAATACAAAAGCAACATAGGTCAATTTTCTCCTCTCCTTCTCCATTCTCCTCCTGGTGCCCCCCTCCCCCACCTTTCAGTGGTCTGGTCGATTATTGCTCAGTCTTAGTTTAAGTTTGGCAGACAAATGTTTGGACAGGGCATTGAAAAGATATCTAAAGTCGGGAGCGGAAAAAAGAATAGAAAGCGAGATGAATCTCACGCTTGCAGATAAGACAGTGTTTTAAATAAATAAATCCTAATAATAAAAAGTTAATTTTGTAGCCCTTGCTCCTTACCGTCAACAAACTTTGTAACGTTAGCTCCCAGGCTAGCAATGTTCAGACTGTGTTAACAAGTGTTGCAAATGATTAAAGTTGTAAATGATTGATGCTGGCTAGCTAGTTTAGGTTGTGGATATAAATATGGATATGGATATTTGAAAGCAATTCATCATGGTCACTCGACTGTTTTCAGTTAACGTTCGGATAAGACTAGCACTTTCTTCCTTAGGTTGCTAGCTAGCTATGCTGCGGTTGCCCTCAGTCACAAGTACATAGTTCTCGTCGGTTTGCAGGTTCATAGGCCAAGGGCAACATCTGCTGGTGAAACTAATATGAAAAGAAACAATGTTACTGTTACGTAGATTTTCCCTCTTCCTATTTATTTCAAACTCTGTACACAATGTTTTTGTTCTCCCATATGAAACCTTTCTAAATGTAAAATAGAGTGAATTTTAAATGTACCAGTGATTTACACGTAGGCCTACATAAACCTAATTTATATATGCAGTTTTTTTGTACTAAGTTCAAAACGGCATTTCAGTAGAATTCCTATATATTTTGTCTTTTAATTCTGAATGTAGAGCCGTCTGCAGTCATTGCACAAATCTTTGTTTAATAGGCTAATGGTTGTGGTATTTATGTATTAACCATTTTAAATAATGTATTTTTTTAACTTTAATGTTTGGTGTATTTGTTTCGGGGGGGGGGGGGGGGGGGGGGGGGGGGGGGGTGCTGAGAGGTGGTCTCGCCCGGGGCGTAAAACACTATAGAACCGCCACTGACTACAAGCAAATGTTGGCCAGTTATGCATGTCATTTTGGCAGAAAATTCTCCTCTGAGAATTTTCTCAATAATGGAGTTGGGTTTCCTATAAATTTTATTATACCTTCATGACTTGTATGTGCAATCTCATCAGGTGACTGATAAATTATAATGTGGTATAGGGCCAACATTAACAAGCTTTTAAAGTATTTTACATGACCGTATTTATATGCAACTCAGAGAATAATGAAATATAGTATCTTACATATGGGATATTATAAGCGGTGCTTTGTAATTTTTTATAGGATATTATAAGCGGTGCTGCACTGAGAATGATAATAAATAATAAAAATAGAATTTATCTAGTTTTGTGCAGGGGGAAATTAAATCTCCATAATCACGTGTGATTCTTTTGTTCTTAAATAAAAAAGCCCCTTTATTCTGTACAGATATCCATCGGGGGTCCAGGTAATTTACCAATACTGTTGTATCCAAGCAGCCAAGCCATGTGTGTGTACTATGGACACACACACACACACAAACATGCGTGTTTCTGTAGTGTTTAGCAGCCAGGGTAACCCATGCGACAGAAGCAGACGGTTTTGAAGATGCGACAGTGGCAGTGGGCGCAGTACTCGCAGCACACGGCATTGGGAGTCTTGCAGCTGCCCCACAGCGGCACGCAGTTGGACGGGGGAGTGGGCCGCTTGCTCTTGGCACTGTACTTGTTCTGTGGTAAGGGAAAGACAACATAGCAAAAATTGGAGCAAAACATTTGGGAGTTGATTTTAACTCCTAACGATTTTGATATTTTCGTATTTAAATGGTGTCCAGAGTAAGGGTTATTTCACATTTCACATTAATTTAAATCTGCAGAGTGTGGAGCTATATTAACCATATATGTACCCAACTCTCTGGGAGTCGATTCAACAGTAGTCTTTTTAGTGTGAAGGGTCTGAGGCACACTGGGCAAATATAGCAGGGGTGGGAGTGTTTTGTGTGGTGGAAAGAAAGACACATTCTTCTTTTTACAGACTAAAATCAAACTATGAAGTTCAAATAAGTGCAAATAAATTGCAGCTGGTCATGTGATCAACACCAACAAGAAATTGCCGATGTATTTCACACACCAAACATATAGATCCATTTATAATAACAATTGTTATATGTTAATATACTTTTTAGGTTACGATCATGAATAAGTCTCCAACAATTTATTATTTACCAATAGTTTATCCGACCTCTGCTTTAATGTAAAGCACTGCTACCACCTGATAGTTTTATCATTATCCCACCCACACAAACTAAACTAATCCCCCATGTTTATCACATGACAGTTTTTTTTAATTCACAATGTTAAGAAGTCCCATTTTCATATATGTGAAACAGTATCTGATATATGGATTCACATATATTGGTTTGTTGATTTAAAAATGTCAATCAAAATGTAAACACAATAATGCAGACATAGTGACTGAAGTACATTAAGTAAAAATATCATAGACGGTATTTTCAAGGATTTTACAGAGCAAGGGGAATGGAATAGAGGGGGTTAATAGAAGGTTGGGTTTTAAACAGGCTGCTGATCTAACCAAAAATGTAACATTACTCCAAAAAAGGCTATAAATACATGCATACAAAAATAACCTGTAGATGCCAAGCGCTATATCTTATTGTACAACAAGATTTCTTCTTTAGTTGTTAGATGGCTATATGCTTGTGTATTTAGTACAAGTTCTGCAAAAATTCTGTATAAATCTATAGAACCTAGTACTATTTAAGCTAACATACATAAAAGTAGAGCATAGCGTAAATTAAATACATGCAAATATAGAGCATAGTGTATATTACCTTCTTTGGCCTTTTCTCTGTTTTTGTTTTATTTTTCTTTGCCTTTTTTGGTAATTCTGAAAAAAGAAAAGAACATGTTAGAAAAAAAGGCACAGGCACAGGCAGTTCTGCGGGTCACTTGCAATACAGAGCACCGAGCACGCATAACACAAAGAATATGAGCATTGACCTGATAGGCCACATTCTGGACACTGCCCCCCCCCCTTCTCTCTCAGCATACACACTTCCTGTGTAGGCATTGAGGGGCTATGGCATCAGATGCTGCCACAAATACTTTTGTCACAAATTTAAAAGTCTCTATGAGGAAAACAAATAAAACATGGAGCTATGGCAAGAGGTCAGGTGGACATTAGCCAGGACGGCTTACCGACAATGAGGACGGGGGGAATTTGTGAGTGTGTGTGCTCTTGCAGGGCATCCGAAAGGGACTCGTTGGAGTGCCTGCCCCGCTCCTCAAGCAGGACATGTGCGTACACAGCCACGCAGCTTGCACAGCTCAGGAGCAGGCAGAACAGCAGCAGTCTGGAGTCCATCTCAGCCAAACCTGTGTGGCACATGGAGCATTATTTCAGCCATTACTATCCGTGGAATATACATGTCATAGACACCTACCAGTTGGAAACACTTAAATCCAAAAATTCGAGACATAACCACTGGCTGATTTTAAAAGAGGTAGGTTGTGGGAAGGAAAGCTGGTGATTTTCGGGGGATGAATTTTGAGCCGCACTCTTTACTGATATTTTGGTCCACAAAACAAATAGCTGTAAGGTGAATTTTGACAGACGCTAATTCTTTCCATATGTGTCCTTTCAGAAAAAAGATTAAAGCTAAAAAAATTAACGAAGTTAGAAAAAATTCAGGAAAAAACTCAAACGATAAGACATGTCACCAAAAGGTCCAACTTATGTTACAATTTTATCTCACATTAAGGCACATGCTTATGTGGCTTTACCCATTACAAAACAGGGTTCTTTTGTATTTATTTAACAGTTTCTGTACATTTTCTGTACATTATGAAATTTGTTGGTGATTATGTTTTCTGAATGCATGATATACACAACTTTAAATTTTGTTTTGCGTATGTACCACTACAGTTCTGTAGTGTTGAATTTTAGGAAAAATTATAGTGAATCTGTGATTCCGGAAAATATAAAAAAAAAAATGAAAATGCTGGTCCATACACACATATGCTATTTTAAGACATCTAAAAATGCTCATTAAATTAAAAAAAGAAATACAGAAGACCAGAACAAACACCATCTATTTTAAATATTTTAAACTGAAAACACAGAATTCCGGTTTGACAAAAAATGACCATTCTGAGAACATGCTGAGAAAAAAAACTGTAAAAAAAAAAAGCATACTTGATAAAACAGCCATTAACCAGGTATATATATAAACTTTAAGTGCAAATGCAAACCCAACTTCTATGCAAGAGTTTGTGTCTTACAAAAATAATTAATCATGCATCCTATCATAAACATTAATAAAGTCTGAACTAAGCACAAACTGTCAAGCATCTGTCAAGGTGGATATTTCTTTCACAGGTACCTGTTAAACAGATGTCAAGCCGGTTGCCTAACTGCCCTCTCCCCAGTGATATAATCAGATATGCTGCCCAATGCTCTAATGAGATACTCCTGCCACTGAAGACAGACACCAGTGTCAAAGAGATATTATAACTCAGCAATTCACCAGACAAGAATCAGCCTCATCAGAATGGGCGGAGAAAAAAAGAGGTCGGGTTGTTTCGGGAAAGAATAGTTTTTCACCAGTCCCCCTCAAACTCATGCGTTCACTTTTCATCAAGCCTGAAAACGAGTCCTGAAAACTGCTGAAAAAGATACAGAAAATCGCTGAAGATTGTAGAAGTTTGTTTTACACGTGGGGGCTCGTTAATCCTCAGCCTCAGGTCACAGGGGTCTTTTTAAAGAGGGCCATGCCACGTTTACGAGCCTGACTGATCACAACTGAATAAACCCAGCACTGACACTATTTATTTGAAACCTTTTACGAGGGATTGGTTTACTCTTTGACCATGCAAAGTGTCCCTTTGTCTGAGGTTTCTGTAAATAATTTGAACACAAACATC
The DNA here is from genome assembly GCA_030347295.1 of Setipinna tenuifilis. Classification (NCBI taxonomy): domain Eukaryota; kingdom Metazoa; phylum Chordata; class Actinopteri; order Clupeiformes; family Engraulidae; genus Setipinna; species Setipinna tenuifilis. Next base: position 29,449,734 of record CM059267.1, on the reverse strand, counting down.
ATAACAAAAGTTGATGTGAAAGAAGTTGTTTGCCTCATAGGCATGTGCGTATGTAAACAATTTTGTAAAGGATCTTACCATTACTGTCCATAAATACTAAGTAAACAATAAAAGCATCACCAAATTATTATTATTATTATTATTATTACAGCCTGGGAATACTCCTTCACTGGTTTCCTGATTTAAGTAAGACTTTATACCTTTGGGGTGCTGTCAATTACCAATGATGAACTTTTACATCATATGATGGCACTATTTGATTTGGTTGACACTGACTATTTTATATGGACAATACAGGTAAGGCCAGTTGGCATTGTGTAAATCTTACTAACAAAATCACCAGACAGTATACCTGACTAATGTCGTAACACTGGAAAAGCCTTGAATCCTTTTGCTTCTGTGGAATGAGATATGGCTCTCAAAAGACACATGGATGACATTAGATGGAGGGGGTAGTCAGGGGAGAAGTTAGGCTGTCCTAAGTTAGCGAGTGCTGGCTTGGCGTACAACCTATCTCCAGCACAGGATAAACGCAAACAGCAGAGCTTTGATGTGAGCACACTCCGCACTTGGGGGTAGAGGGGGGGGGGTGGGGGGGCAACAGGGGCCAAAACGAATTGCTTCATGCTGTAAGGGGGAAAAATATGTGAAAAAGTGAATGACTGAAAATCTTTCCTCTTGTTCTTGTAACCTTCCTCGCTTGCTTCTGTTCTGTAACACATCAAACTTGAAGTAAGTGTGTGCATGAGACTGTGGCATAGTGTGTGTGTGTGTGTGTGTGTGTGTGTGTGTGTGTGTGTGTGTGTGTGTGTGTGTGTGTGTGTGTGTGTGTGTGTGTGTGTGTGTATGTGTGTGTAAGATAATGTAAGTTTGTGTGTCTGCATAAGTGAAAGTGTGTGTATGACTGGGTAAGGGTGTATGAGTATGAGTGTGCTTGTAGTGTGTATATTATTATTTATGTTGTTATTATTAGTTAGAGTATTTTGTAATTTTTACGGTTTAAAAATTATATAAAAGTTGTGATAAATGTACTACATTTGCAAGCACTTTTAGCACCAACGCCAAATGCCTGTGCAGCATGTTCCCTGACCTGTCAATCCCTGCAAGGGATCTCCGTGTGGACAACTTTCTTCTAGTTTTGGGAGCCTGTCTTCTTAGCACAGTGGTCCAGCAGCAGAGAGCAGTGCAAAGAATTTATGTGTGCTTTCTATGAGCTCACAGGTTGTTGACAGACGGGAGTAGGTCCAGCACAGCAAGCCTTGGCCCTCCTGTTGTGACAAAGGATGTTCAGTAGCAGGATTTAAGGCCAGCGTTAGCGTGTTAGCGCTCTCTCTTTCTTTCCCCTTGCGTCTGCTGCTCTGCACAGATCAATCTCAGGCTCCCGTCGTCATCACAGAAGTGCCGGGGTTGTAAAACTACCAGAAGCAGACACAGGCTAAAACGCTTTTTCTGCTCCATAAGACAGGCCCATTGCAGTCCATTGGGTCAGCTTTCAGAGGACTGGGGCCTTGGTTAAGGGGGGGGCCCACATAACATTTGCTTGAACTACAGTAAGCAAACTTGGTGATTAATGATTTTAAGTGTTGATGTGAGTGTGTGTGCTCTGAGGCAGCAAACATGCAAATGGTGTAAACCTTTGCCATGTGGAAACAGATTACTGTGCATAATCGACATTTATACTAAACAGTAGTTGCAGCTGTTAACATTCAGGCATGTATGGTGTACATTTTGGCCCCTTTGCATCCAGTTTATATTATCTGATGCTATCTTAAAGACCTTGAGTTATTGGTCCATCAGCAGATGATCTTTCAAGAGAAACTGGGGCAGTTGAAAGCAAATCACATTTCTATTAGAGCTGGCAACCACACACTACCAGTACCTTTACAAAGTACACTTTATCTTGTGAAAACATTGAAATGTAATTGTAACAGCTGGTCTGGATCAGTCCTCTGCTCCAGGTGTGGTCATGGAGTGCACCCTAGTCCAGGTTGCTTTTCCAGCCTTATGCTCTGATTCAGTACAGTCATCGTCCTTAGAAAGAGTGTTTCAAAATCTACAGTATGTTGTGTTATTAAAGTGGCATACATAATGTGGTGAAACAAGATATTCATTCTACCTGAAGTTGATATACTCACATTTATGACAGAAACCCTGTCCAGACTTCAGTTGACCATTCAACATCCCACAAATGAATCAACAAATGAATGTAGCACTTACACTTTGGTGTAACAGGCTAAGGGGTAAAGGAGATGGCCAATAATCAGAGTAGGGCAGGGCGATGTAAAATAATATATATATATATATATATATATATATATATATATATATATATATATATATATATGATATATTTTCACATATTGTCCGATATAGAGTTTTATCACAATTTTTACCCTGGTACTACCAGTTTGAGAGGGTGTTGATTAAAACCTGTCTCTGAAGGTATGGACTACCAACATATCTTATATACCAACATATTCCATGTCCAATTAAATATGGCCAAGACTGTACATCGAGATTGACCTCAATTTTATCATTATCGACAATCACAAACAGTTAATCGCCCAGCCCTAAATCAGAGGGTGACTGATTTGATTGTAACTCCTCCTGACTAGGCTGAAGTATCCTTGAGCACGGCACTGAACCCCATACTGCTCCTCATGCATTGATTGGCACTTTGCACAACAGCGTTTTTGCTAGCGGTGGGTGAATGTGAGGCACTCTTTTGGTACTTTGTTAAGTACTGTATATGAAAGTGCTATATAAATGCTGTCCGCTGCATTTGTAACTACCAGCAAAACGTGTCAATTACATGTTTACCTGTTCGGGCCAGTACTTAGGTAACCAATGCCAAGCCTATGGAGACTCCATACCGAGAGCCTGAACATGCTTTAGAAACTAGATAAAGAGCTGGCCAACTGTTGCACTGTGGATTGGGAGATTTCAAGGGTTGTATGGTCCTGAGGAGTGATTGTGGGTTGCACAGATGCCACAGCTGTTGGCTCACACTTCTTCTCCAGTTACAATCCCTGAGTCAACTCCAGTCCATGTTTTTGCTGCAGCATTATACTTCGGTCTAGTTCAGTCATCAGTTTGTTTTATCAAGTGTTTCCAGCCCCATATCCTTAGTCATATACCCACTGTTATAACCAGAAGTGGACAAACCACCTTCAGAAGTAAAAAAAAAACTCACCATGCATTCCCTCTGCCTGTGCTCTTATAACAAGTGTTTTATTAAGTAGCTCATCTTCCTGGCTAAAGAGCTATGCAAAAAAGAACCAGCTGATTCTGTGAATGCTGTGCTGTGTCCAGTGGAGTAAGACAGAGTCATTGCTTTTATCCACTGTGGCTTATTTATTTTGCATTATAGTAGGGTGCCCTCTATCACTTTTTTTGGGGGGTGTGGTCTTTTCCAAATTTGCACATGCCAATTAGCCTGTCATAGTATTGGTCAGACTACAATTTAATCAATATGCTCATAGTTATGGTACTGAGCAGACACTTTTCTTCAAAGTGATGTACAACACTACAAAATTACATTACAAACAAAAACAAAAAACGGCATAAAAAATACACACAGCACCAACAGTTAATCTTATTACTGATTTTCCTGTTGAAAGCTGCAGATGGCGTTGAACTAAAAAAAAATGATGCAGCTGGCAACTACTTATCAGTTAAATTGCCTGCGATGTAGATGTCCGCATACACTCAACCGCTAATGGAGAAAGTGCATGAGGTACATTAACTTACTATTTTGTGAGTGAGAACAGATAATACATTATTGCTGTGGGAATCTTTGCATTGCGCACTAAATATGCTACAGAGTGTCCACATGTATTTCATTATTAAATTATTTGACAAATTATAACAACACCACCCCCTCCCCCCAACTGATGTTTTTTTTTTTTTTTTATATGTTGCGAGTTTTCTCTTTCATCTTTTTTACCTCAGCATTCAACACTTGTTTTGTATTTGCATTCAGTGTCATACAGCAAGTTAATATCTAACCAGTGCCATAATGAGGATAATTATTATTTAATTTAATTACTGTTATTGCCTGAAATAAATATAATTATAAATATAATTCAAATTTTGTTTTCGTTTTCCATGTAGGTATCCAATGGATCACTAAAAAGGTTGTCTGTTCTAGAAATTGCTCTCATTTCTGCTGACGTTGTGTGTGACAGAATAAGTGTGGGGGTCAAGACTGAAATATAAATGCCTCCACACCCGGGAAGACAAATACCACCGCTCCAGAAACTGACACAGAGAGAAAAAAAAGACACATGGTGCATATGTTTCCATTTTGGGCAGATAGGTGAAGCTTATTATGCTGTTCTCCTCTCATGCAGTTTTAAAGATGAAATCCACGATCTTAACATTATATTTGAAGTGTATTCAGTTTTTTTTCAAACCCAATGCATTGTCAAGTTACAGCCTCACAAAAATGACTAACTCACAGACAGTCCTGAGAAATCTCACTTATCTATCCTAGTCTTTCTGAAAAGAAAATATATTTTCCAGCACTCAAACTGTCTTTATCTGTTTTAGGTACATCCACCTTGGAGGGACCCAAGATGTATACTGCTTTGTGGGGTGGATTGCTGATTTATATTTTGTGGTTGATTATTGTTTTTGAAATATGATACAGCTCAGAAATGAGGAACAGAGAAGAGCGTCAGACTGGACAGTTTGTTTATGAGCTGCTGCAGCGGCAGACACATGGTGGTGGGAGGGTTATAGCTTTTTGAAGGCAAGTGTACAAGTTTGAAGCTCACTACAGCTCTTTGTTTTGCTTTACTGGCCTTTCAACCTGTGCTGAACTTTCTGCTACTTAGGGACACAGGGGAAGTGTGTAATTCAGATTACCACACTTAGTTTCTACAAGTTCACAACCCCTTTCAGCCAAACATCTTAGCGAAACCTGCACTGCAGTTACCCATTCCAGGACCAAGAAAGAGAATAGTTGTAAATTCATTGTTCTCTACACTAACGTGTAAGATCCAGGCTTGAAAATTTAGAGTCAGTCATAAATAAATGATATAAATAATGTGATTGAATTCAAGACTGGATCAAGAACACCTCTCTCTCTCTCTGCCTCTCTCTCTCTCTCTCCCTCTGTGATCAAAACATAATTACTTTCGCATGCCACGGTTAACCCTAAAGATGTAATATCAAGGCAGTTCGCAAATGGGCAGACAGATAGATATATAGATAAAAAGAAAGATAGATACATCTGCAGGTTGAAATAAGAACAGCGATTGGTTTTATTTTAAGAGAAGTTAGGAAGGATTTGGTTTAATCTGACAGTTATTTCCTCCACTAACCTACCAGAATGGTGCTTAGATTTTACCTTTACCTTTAAACCTTTAAAATGTTAAGCAGTGGCATGTAGGCAAGAGGAAAGTTGAGTAGTTGTGGTACATTTAGTCTTGGATTTTCCACCTGACACACATGAGCTCAGTTTTGGCATATTTAGTCTTAGGAAAATTTTTTAAAAAGTAATAAATAAATAAAACAACAACAACAACAAAATAATAATAATAATAATAATAACAACAACAACAATGATAATGGCAATATTAATATAATAATACTAATACTACTACTACTAATAATAATAATAATAATAAAAAATAAACAATAAAAAAGGTAAGTTTTTGTAAGATGACAAATGTGCTTCTACAGTGGATCTATAACTGAATTGGTGGTCTTACCTTATTAACAGATCAATGGAGATGAGTCTGCTGTTGACTACCTTCATAACACAGTGAAAAAGAGCCGGTGTCCAGCCAGCATGCAGTTGTTGAAAAAACACAGTACGTCCTCAGACAGGAGTTATTGGTGACTTTGCATTACTTTACAAGTAATGATCTTCATCCTCTTCTAAACAGAGAGCCTTCTATATGGGAATCCATCTGTGAGGATGAGAAGAAATTGAATGTTATTAGACAGAGCAATAGCAGAGTTGCCAGATAAACTTCCTTGAAATAATTTAGTACAATTACAAAGCCAAAATATGTTTGGCAAAAGTATGGAAACCCAAATGTATTAAAGAAGATTTGCTGCCCCTCGCTTCAGCCAATTATTTTGATGTAGCCAGACAGACTTTAAATCAAACCAACACAGAATCATAAATCTGGACTCCTGCATATAAACGACTTCGCACACACTGCACAAACAACTCACCCCAGCACATAAAAGAGAAAAACAGCAGTGTTTCCAAAACATCAATAGCCCGGTGACTAACAGACCAAAGCAGATGCACCCGGACAGAAAGACAAGAGAGAAACGGAAATGGTGGATTCCAAGATTTACTTGAGGAGCCGGTTGTCTGCAGACCTAAAATCCCTCTGCAATTTTGAGCAGATTAATGGCTCCTCAAGGTCAGGGGGAAACAGCAATATTATGACGGAAACATTGGGAGAACACAAAATAGCACTGAGCCATTAAAAAAAATTCTTCATTTATAGGAAGGATATGATACTTCAGATACTTCATTTATACATCTGGGTATGAATACATTCATCTCACACCATAGCTCAGGTCTCTTCAACACAGACATTTTCAATACCAGTGGACAGCTCTCCCTCCAAAGAGCCCTCAGGTTTCAGCAATATGCAGTAATTATGTTAGTCATGGGCAATCAGACTTTCAAACATAATCAAGATGACATAGTGGAGGAAAAAAACATCAAAAAATATAGTATACTGATTTCTAAAGGGCCTGTGAGCCTTGAAGGGCCATTGCTTTGCCATTATTTGGATGGAAAGCATCATGGAAAGTTTTTTTTAAACAATGACACCAAATAACAGGTGAGTGCATAATAGCTATGGTTATGGCAGTCCTGTTCATGACAGGATGACATGACTATGGTCATTAAAATAAAACATATGGTACTAAAAGGAGTTGCCTGGAACAGTCATGCTACAAAAACACTACATACTGTATGACCCCTTAGACTACAGGCACAATATGCTTTTCAATATAAAATTATTAATTAGTCAGTTAAGTATTAAGCTGTTGATGCATTTCATGTTGGTATCCCTGGGAATCAGATCCATGACTTTTGTGTTATTGGCCCCTACCCAGATATAGACAGATATAGATAGAGACAGATAGAGCCTACCCAAGAAATGCAATAGTCAACTCGAAAGAGTTTTGTTTTAACCATCCTTACAACCATTTGTGATAACCTTATTATGCGAATGGATCATGAACATCATGACCGACTGCCTTCAAATTGCAATAGGCAGACTTATGTGTCATGTCCCAAACACCATGCACCACAGGATAAGATAAGATAAGATAATACTTTATTGACACACAACAAAGTTGGTGGTAATTGTAGTTAAGGTAGCTTAGTCTAAGGAGAAAGAAAAATAAAATAAATGTTAAAAAGATGTAGATCAATTCAGATCAGTTTAGCACTGTTCAGAAGTCTGATGGCTAAAAGGAAGAAGCTGTCTCTGAACCGTGTCGTCTCTGTGTGAATGGATCTCAACCGTCTTCCAGAGGGCAGACGTTGGAACATGAAGTGAAATGGATGGAAAGAATCCTTGCTTCTTTTGGAGGCTCAGTTCAAACCGTGTTTGGAGTAGAAGAAATGGACTGGAGTGAGGTCATAGCCAATGCTGTCTGAGGCCTTTTTCGCAGTTTTTTTCTGGTGCGACTGTCTGAACATTCATACCAGACAGTGATGGAAGAGGTGATGACACTCTCTATGATGGCTTTATAAAAATGCACCAACAGATGTGTACTGACATGAAACTTTTTCAGTTGCCTTAAGAAATACAGTTTTTGTTGAGCTTTTCCAATGATGTGAGTGCTGTTAACTTCCTATTTCAGAGTGTTGCTGATGTAAGAGCCAAGAAATTTAACAGAGTTTGCAGCACAATGGGGCTTATCTGGCAGAGAAAAAGGTAAAGTACACTAAGTGCACTGGAAAAACGAGCAAACAAACAGTCAAATCCTGTCATGTTCTTGTGATGAGTTACAGTCACATATTTTACATCATGACAGCTCAACTGAGCTTTTGCACAACTCACCTGCTCTCAAAGCTCCCAAAGCTTTTCCTGATGTCATCTGGTGATGCTACGACTCTAAGGGTTGATGTTGAAACTGATCATTATACTGAACAACACTTAACATCCCCCGAGATGCACCTTCAACTCTGGTGTAATGTGAATCAAATACAATAAGTATTTCCTGTTCACCTCAACTATATAAATTCCCTTTCTTAAATTCTTATCTTCTGATCAATGGTACACTTTATTTTGCACAATTAAAACAATATTATTTTGCACAGTTAAAAAGACATTCTAGTCATCTTCTTAACGAACAGGAAGTTTCTCATCTAGGCTGTTTGTGTGTTAAAACAATCAATGTTTTATGAACAATCAGGCTGTAAAATAACCAACCAGTCATTAGCCGCGTTCGACTGACAAACCCATCTGTTTGCATTTGTCTGAGTTTAGGCTCATTCGGGTGAGGTTAAACGTTTACCTTCGGCTACATGCGTTTGCAGTCAGCGATGCATTGTCGGATGAAAATGTTGCATGATGGTTAGACTTTGTGTCAGACCTGCCAGAAAGACGTGGTGATGTCACAAAAACGTGACACGGTCATGTGACCTAAAAACCCACGTGAGTTAAACGCATGTAAGCGCATGTAGACAAATCGTGCAAGCGCTTGCAGTTGCTTTCACGCGGCTACAATCGTCTAACTAACGCCTCCGTGGTGACGCAACTTTGCCCTGGTTGGTTTAAAGTTCATTGACATCTGGACACGTGTGTTGTGTAGCGCTCTGTCACGGAACTTCTCATCTTATATGTACGTTATTTTAGTCCAGTTTAAAGACATATCTTTTCTCTCTCTTTTTAGCTTGTTCTGGGGCGTGTATCTGATGCTGTCAAGCTCAATCTTTTATTTATTTATGTATTTCTTAATCTCGTTTTTATTTTATTGCTTTGTGTCAGTAGGCTATACCTATACCTATTAATGATCTTTGGGTTTTGGTTTTGCCATGTTATTTTTCATCCTTGTGTTGTGCAGCACTTTGGGACATCATGTAATCATTTAGGTTTACACCAGTCCGAACGCGGCTAACATAATGGGTCCTACCAACATGACACGCCCATTACCCATGACCAGGAAGCTTTTACGCGCATGCGTGAAAAATCCGCCGGGTACATAGCGAAAGTTGCTAGGATAGCAAGCTAACGCAAGTGATAGAACTTAACACCTGTCAACCCCAATACTACGACATTTCTGGATTAGATTGTTAAACCCCACAGGATCTAACGATGTCGGACGACGAGGTATGCTACTTTCAGTTTGAATGCATATGCCAGGACTCCTAGTAATTGGAAAATCAAACGATTGTGCGGCCTAGCAACTGGATTGAATAATCACATGTGAGCAAGTATCAGTGCGATGAATAAGATTAGCTTTTTTAAAGAGCTAGCTATACAGCCCATTACAGTTTCGATGAGATTCAGTTTTTCATCGAACCCTAAACCCATGCTTTTTTCGTGTAAACGTAATTCGGATAAATAACTTGGATATGGTGTCACTTTCCAACTTACATTTCACAAGTGATGGCTGTTACTTGTCAGATTACTAGCTCCCTACATTAAATTACACCAGTCAACTGTAGTCTTTGCTGTAGCTCAGTGGTTGACGAAACATCAGCGATTTAAGCGCTTGCGACTTATTCGCAAGAAACTCTGTCTTGAAGAAACATGAGGACGTCATATTGTGATCTGAGTATTCTGTGTGCAATTGCATCAGAAGAGTAGGCTGGCATGGAAGAAGAATGGTTGATGAAATGTTTCTGAAACGACTGATGAAATGTTTATGACTGATGGCATGCCGAGTCATAACCAACCTACAAGTAGTCATCACGACGTGTAAAGGACTTGTAAATAGATGACCTCAGAGTGTCAAGTCCGTGTCACTGGATAGTAAGACTAACATCATGAGAGGAAAATGGCTGATGAAATGTTATTAAAGGTCACAGCAAACCTGTAGGTAGTGATGCAATCTTTGCAAAGGACTTGTAATTACATTACTTTAAATAGCCGGCTTCTTGTCAAAGACTTCACTCTAACCAGCTCAGATGTTTCCAGATCTCAGAGTCATTGAACACACATCTGTTTCTTTCCATTTTTGACGTGTAGATGATAGGCCTATTTGACGCAGCAATGACCAAGAAGAAGAAAAAGAAGAGGAGGCCCTTTATGCAGGAGGAAGAAGGGGGCGATGGGGTGGCAGATGAACCCCAACCTGAGACCAAGGAGGTGGAGGGAGATGGTGGTGAGGAGAAAGATCTGGACCTAGACGAGGATGAGGGGAGGAAGAAAGGTGAGAGGAAGCGGAGTGGATAAAACAACTAGGGCTGCAGCCCACAATTAGACTAGTTTCTGTCATATACAGTCAGTGGTGTGTCCAGACACCTACTCCCAACTACTTCTCTTTCACCTTCATAAAAAATGCCTTGTGGTCATAAAAAGATGGACTAAAGAATTCATTAGGACTTTACATAATTGTTAGAAGTTGTAAAAATTGACATTGATATTGCTGCTGGTGCAAGAATTTATGATGTCTTGGTATTCCCCAATAAAGATTTACCAGGTGTACCACAGGGTAAATGAGGTTCGAAAGAAATCACTAAAGAATAGGTTCATAGCATTTATGTACTGTGAACAGCTAAGCAAAGATTGACTGACTGCAGCCTAGATTACACTACGCAAGAAACTGTGTTTTGTTTCTGCTGCGATTCCTTATCACCCTCAGCAACTGCTTTTTCTTTTGATTGAAGACACATCAGATGACCTGGATGATCTTAATTTCTTTAACCAAAAGAAGAAAAAAAAGAAAACTAGGAAAGACAAGATATTCGAGAATGAGTTGGAAGAGGGAATGAAGGTAAGAATGTTGGAATGTTTCCGAGCCTCACTTGTGTTGCATTATGGGAATAGAATGTCTGAGAAGAAGACAGTTTGATTGCTTTTACGTTTAAATTGATGCCAGTTGCAAAGTTGTCTTTGAAAGTCATGGCAGACAGCTGAATCCACCCACCCTCTCAGTTATGAGACTAACCACACTATGATGACATACTCACACACCGTACATTCTACTTAACATATATTAATAACACCAGAAAACAGTGTTGGCAAAAGACATGTATAGTGCATGTAGCCATGTATAGGTTAATGTGTAGTCTAGAGTGTGATGGGTGTATGTAGTTATAATTTGTGTGATTCATTTCTTTAATTTTTTTTTCTCATAGTTTGAGTGCTTTGTGGGAAAAGGTAGAAAATTAAGGTAGCATGTTGTTGCAAAGAGTAATATTGCAGCTTTCGCTTCATTTCAGAGCCGTGTTCCCTTCTCCTTGTTGCAGTCAGTGTACATGTGTCTACAGACACCAAACTTTGGTGCTGTCCTGAGTGTTGAGATGGCAAGATTAGCTCCTCTCACATTGTGCACAGATAATGCTCACGTGTGTGTGTGTGTGTGTGTGTGTGTGTGTGTGTGTGTGTGTGTGTGTGTAATTGTGCCATGTCAGGAGTTGAAAATTGAAGCAGAGCCCTCTGAGGCGCTGGAGGAGGATGACCTGTTGCTGCCAGTCAGGAAAAAGAGGTCCAGGAAGGTGGAGTTCCAAGAGGACCTGGAAAACTTGACCAATGACAATGGTGAGTGAGGCAGCTCCCCAAAATCACACAACAAAAATCTTTCTGCACATGCCATGTATGCGACAAAACGTTTCAAAATTAAATCCAAGAGAAATGGGTCTGCACGCTTGAAAGCTGTTTTTGTTTCATCTTTAATTGTGTAGCACAGAATGGACTCAGACCCTGAATCATGAATCTAAAGTGTTTATTAATCTGTGGTGTTTTACCTACACCATGAGTCACTCACACAAGTGGGTTTGTGCTCCCCCAACACGTACAGTAATGAGTGAATCAACCGCCGGTTAAATTCCCCCACAACTGGAAACATGCAACCAAATCTGAAACTCAGGTTAGTGCTCCTCGGAGCACATACAGGCATGAGTAAATCTGTCAGTACTAACTCAAGTGACTGGCAAACCCAGATCAGTTTAGTGAGTGACTCAGGGAGCCATATTCTCAAGAGGAGATCAGTTCACAGCTGTTACGTTTTATGGCTGCTTCAATAGTACCTTAAACTCTGGTACAGAATGACGTTTTGACCATTGCTGATGTCTTCAGATAGATTCATTTACAAGCCTGTATGTTTGAAGAAACAGGCTGCTTCACTAGTAGTTTGAACTCTGGCACAGACTAGTGTTTTGACCATTGCTGATCTCTTCAGGTTCATGCCATTTTGTGCCACACAATAAGTCAAGAAAGCGGTCCCCCGCCCAGCACCTTAGCCTCTTAGCTGCTCCTCACTTCATAAACTCCCAAGACCCTTTCAGACTGACCAAACAAACTTGCAGTAGCAGCTGTCACACAGGAACATGGGAGATGACCCCCATGGGCATTTACTCAGTTATTATACGGGTGCTCTTACCACTGGACAAGAGCAACCCCCAGTTAATGTCATAGTTGACCACTAATCTACTTGTTATTTGTTTAATTGCTTGAGTTTTGGTGCATCCTAGAGGATTAATATCTAAAAATTCACTAATGCTCCCCACCCCTCTCTGTAATGTTATTCAGCTCTGGAAGATGAGGAGAACAAGAACATTGATGACATCATGTTTACCACACAAACAGGTCCAGCCTGGGCTGGATCAGAGCGAGACTATACATATGATGAGGTAAAATGTGGCAGACATAATTGAATTAACCTGAAAGGACTTAAAACCTTTCATATATAATTTAACCATTTTAGACCTTTGCCAGAATGATTGATTGAACCCAAAAGGACTTAAATGCTTTGGTATGTAATACCAAATATGTTGTATTTTATAAATGATGCACTGGCACTATAGCTTATGAGGTGGTTTTAGTTAATGGTGTGGATCATGATGTCAGTGCGGGTTGATGTGTAATGCCAGATTCATGCTAGTCTGGGTTGACTTGTACTGCCTGATTTGATGGTACTGTGATCTAACCTTGTAATGCCTGATTCAACCCCAGCTCCTGAACCGAGTCTTCAATATCATGCGGGAGAAAAATCCCGACATGGTTGCCGGAGAGAAGAGGAAGTTTGTGATGAAGCCTCCTCAGGTCGTCAGGGTGGGCACAAAGAAGACCTCATTCGTTAACTTCACAGACATCTGCAAACTGTGAGTGGTACACATTTGTATCTAAATATGACTGGTGGTTTTATCACTGTCATTAATATAATTGTGCCCCCCCCCCTCCAGATTGCATAGACAGCCCAAACATCTATTGGCCTTTTTACTGGCCGAGTTGGGAACAAGGTAAGTTCATAAATGTATGTTTTTAACATGATTTAGGCACTAAGCAGAGGTATGTGTAGGAGAACATATCTTGACACCATGGCCAAATAGCAGCTCATGCAGCCTTTTTCATGTAGACACAAAGAATGGTGTTTTAATCAGATAAGTGGTATTTGTGTCTTTAAAATTAGTCACAAGCCTATATGTTTGAAGAAACTGGCTGCTTCACTGGTAGCTTAAACTGTACCCTGAACAGTTGTAGTGCTGAATATTTTTCTCATTTCGTTGCTATGGTATATGCTTCTGACTCACTAGAATTTCTGTTTTCTTTCAGTGGATCAATAGACGGAAACAATCAACTGGTCATCAAAGGCCGATTCCAGCAGAAACAGATAGAGAATGTCTTAAGAAGATATATAAGTAAGTGTGTTTTCACTGGTCGGACAGTAACTTACTGTAAAGTAAACAGCACTAATTCAGTACTTTTTGGCACATTTGGAAAAATGTATCATCACAATATTTGAACCGAACAAAAACAGAATCTGGTCTTCCTACTTGGCCTGGGTCTTATAAAAACACTGTGCATACCAGCACACACTGCACTATCCTAGCCAGTCAGTTACAGGGGGGTTTATACTCATGCAGAGAGCAGTGTGAAGGAGAGGAAAGGGTAAGACTAATACTAATACAGTACAATCAATTAGTCCATTTGAACTTATTGCTTAATTACTGTTTTTGAGTATTTTTTGAGTGGGGGACATTTTGCATCTTAAATTTGATACCCTGATTGGATTTCTGTGAGTCTGTGAGGCATTCTTTGTCCTTTTTTTGTAAAGACTGAAGTGTTCGTGAGTAAACAGGGGTCTGTTTACTATTATCCTTACGACTGTACCAAACTTGCTGATTTAGTTTTAGTAGTGCTTAACCTCAAGTAATTACCGAAAGCCTGAGATGTTGACCTTGTAAAACACCTGCACATGGTCATGTGGTTAATTACATTGTAAACCCTTTTTACATTGTTTATGATTTATATTGGAACTGGCAGGGAATCCCATTTTGCAGTGTCACAGCCTAGGACCTTTAATAAATAATTAGACAAACTTTGTATGACCAAGCTGTAACTAAGCACATGCACTTTTAATTGAAGAGCGTACTTTATCATCCTGTCAGCTCTGTTTGTGGGTTGGTAGGCTCCTACACAATTCGGGCGAAACAAACTGGGGAAGCAGAGCCGTTGGAAGGTTAGGAGACTAGAAATTAATGACCTGCATGTTGCAAAACAATTCTACAACAGGGCTGAACTTTAACACTATTCTTCAAAAATGGTCCTGTAGCATGTCAGGGTTTTTGCATTTTGACAAGTAGTATTGCAGTTTAAGAAATTATGGCAGTGTCTGATTTAAGTCCCCTTCACCTAGCCTTAGTTTGTCCACCATGTCCAAGTACAACAGACGACTGGTTTGCTGCAGTAAAGAAGGTTGTGAATTATGGGAAGATCTGTGATGAAAGACCAATGTTAATGTTGGCTGGCAGTTTAGTGCATTTTTATTTTATGTATGTTTTTCTCCATACACTTGCATGCTAGTTTATGTGTATGAGCTGTGGGTTAGTCGAACGTTAAATATATATATATTCATTCAAGAGTTATCAAGAACATAAATTGTTTCAGGAAACTACAGTACATTGTAAACAGTCATTTAGTGTAGTCCTGCCATGCAGGGAGTTTTATGCTTTCAAGGAATTATTTTTTCCCTGATGCACTTATTCATTTTTTTTGAAACTCATAAACTGAACACAGCAGGAGAATCCACATTACCAGACAACCAGGCCACCACAGCATGCATCCTGGCCCATAATTCCCCAGTAGAAGTAAAGCTGTGGCCTGGTTGTCTGGTAATGTGGATTCTCCTGCTGTGTTTGGCTGCTGGCTGGCAGTGACATGCTGTGCTGTGATGTGCGCTTCTCTGCATGAGTGTGAATACAGCTCAAGCGTGTGTGGTGACAGCCGAGCTGATGTAATCCCTTCCTCGCTTGTCATGCGGTCCTGGGCCTTCCAACTCCTCTCTCTTCATTAAATGACGGCAGAGTATCATAAGTGAAATATGCCGTGTTCTACTGTAATTAACCCTACCCCAGGGATATGAGGTCACTAGTTGAAGTTGAGCTGATGGTGGTATTTCTCAATTTGTTTTGGGAGGGACATCAATGATTGGCAGGTCCGTGTTAACATATCTAGCTGGACAGACATCAGAGGACAACCACCCCAGAAAGGCTTGGGACTTTATATTTTAGTATATTTTGTCTTGGGGAATGCCGTGTGTTTGTGTTTTTGAAAGAAAAATTTGTTAGCCTGGGCCCGCCCATACTGCCTGTGGTGCTGTATAGAATTTCGTGTTCAAGTCAGTCTGGCCATCCTGCCTATTCTCAGTTCTTCCTGGTCCAGAAAAATCTGTAACCAGTGGTCTGATTGGCTGTAACCCTGCTGTCCAGTAGTACACAGACACATTTGAAAGATGCCCGTTGATCCCGCCTCAAAGAACTTCCTGTCTATGGGAGGTTTTCCAGACCAAGCTATGCCTACGAGATTGGTGCGGTAGCCAGGCTAGAAATTTGTAGGTTTTTCGGGCAAGGCAGGTATTGTGTGTCCCAAGGAATAAAAAGAAGTGTTTTTCTTTTTGCACTTAGCACTTATCTGTGCTTATGCACTTTGCCCCATGCTATTACACAGAAATTGAGTTAAACTACCAAGTAGGCCATAAACCTGCATTAATGGTCCTGATGTAATATGTACTGTGATTTTTTTTAATTTATTATTATTATTATTTTTTTTAAATGAGGATTATCGTCAAATAAACCAGGATGTATAACTAAACCCTTAACAGACCAGCTGGTAAAAAAAGTTGACTTGTGCTACATGAGGTGCTTTTCAATAAAATGGCTCACTTGCACAAGCTGTTCTAACTGTTTTGTCGCGCTTACGAAACCTGGGTTACTAACTGCCTGTGTGTGTGTGTGTGTGTGTGTGTGTGTGTGTGTGTGGTGTGTGTTACAGAGGAGTATGTTACGTGCCATACGTGCCGCTCCCCAGACACCATCCTGCAGAAGGACACGCGTTTGTACTTCCTGCAGTGCGAGACGTGCCACTCCCGCTGCTCCGTTGCCAGCATCAAGACCGGCTTCCAGGCCGTCACTGGCAAACGAGCCCAGCTCCGGGCCAAAGCCAACTAACACACCGTCGTTGCCACTGTCCCTGTCACCCCCACCACCGCCACCTCGCCGGCTCTTTATTTCCCTCCATCACCCTCAGGTGTGGAGGAGAGCATGTGGCAGGGCCCGGGTCTTTTTACGGACTGATGGATGGATTCATTACCACTGCCTTGCCTACAACAGCAGCAAAACATTGTTTGTGTAAAAAAAAAAAAAAGAAAAAAGAAAAGAAAACGGGAATCAATAAAATGCTTACCAGTAATTGCTTGTTCTGTTTCGTGCCTGAATGTTCTGTCTGCAACCAACATAATTATTTCATTCATCGTTCCCACAGAAACGTCCTTTTGGTTGAATAGCAGACAGGCTCTTCGGAGTCACTCCCTGTGGACATCTTAGATGCATGTACTGGGAAAGTGGTGCGTCTGAGCATACATTCTTTCTCTGAGTGTTTGGGAACTGTTAGTTTTAGGAAAGTGAAATCTTATGAAAATACACTTGCACATGGGACATTGGGTACAGGCAACAAACACAGAGGCCTATGGAAAGCACAAAGGGTCCTTTTTAACCCTGTTATAATTTGTGTTTGACCGATCTGGAGCAAAGGTGACCTAAGTGCTAAATGCTAAACTGTCGCAATGCAAATGAATATATAAGACATATTCTAATGCAGATTGCAAAATATAGTTAAAATGATACGTTTATGTTCTATTAAAAAAAAAAAACCTGATTGTGTTTGCTCTACACAACGATATCATTAAGCGTCCTGCAGTGAATGGAGGTCAGCACTGTTATCTTGATCTAGTGGGAGGCATGATGTGGCTGCTGGTGGACAGGACATGGTCACTACCTGAATCCTGTTTTTCACCTGTAAGGGTTTATTGTCACACTGATGTGACGGGAATGTTGGAGAATTAAGAGAATCAAAATTCTCTATTTTAGAATTTAAAATCTCAAATTGTAGAACATGTGCTGCTTTCATATGCTCATACCCTTTAAGCTCAAATTCTGCAGACTTTAAGGACCACCAATTGTATGTTAAAACAAGTACACAAATTCTGTTAACTGGATCTAATGTGAACAGCACTGAGACTGCAGGCCAGGAATTGCACACAAGAGTACATGTGCTTAATGTTCATACTTAACATGGTGCTTGAGTGCACACTAATTCAATAATCTAATTCACACTAATCTCAATATTTTTACACCAATTATACCATTTAAGATCTGATATAATACTGCCTGGCACTGTGACATTGATACTGATTACTTTAACAGTGTTGGTGAATCTATGATAGATAAAAATTCATGCATCATTATCCTATACGGAAAATGTATGTAATTTCAAGAGGTTGCCTCATCAGACTCAGCAGTGGAATGCCATGTTGCAATAGTGGTGAGGGAAATTTTCTAGAGTCTGGTTTGTGTTAGTCCAACACTGTGGTTATGGTGTACTTTTCTAGAATATTCTATGGGATTTCCTATGTCTTAATCTATGTTGCACTGTGCTACAATGTCTTGCGTGATTCTCTTGTCTCACTTTGTGGTGTTCCAGAATGTCTTGTGTGTCGTTCAGTCTCATTATATCATACACTATCCTAAAATTCATTTACAACCTGTCTGTCCATCAGTTATTTCCCATTATGTAAATATGTCTGTACAAAAAGACATGCTGCCCAGTGTGTAGCTTTTATGTTTACATGCTGAAAAATTGTGCAAATCTACATTTGTGACCCTAGTACTGTAATTGTCTAGTAGTGTAGCTGTGGTGAAGAAGCTGTAAACAGTTCCACAAGACAACAACAACAAAAGAAATCTCAAAAACTGTCTTGGTATGTCAAATGTAGTTTTTGATAAAAAATAACTAACAATATAGATAGTAAATGTAATGATTTTGATAAGAAATTGTGTACTGTGTTTTTAATGTTCCCCTCCCCCCTTATCCTGCATACAGAGGTTGTTCGTGTGTGATATTTGTGTGTGCTTGCTTAGGGCTTTCTCATGTCTGGCAGGGCCCTGCTCAGCATCATCGCTCACTTACGGCTGAAGTGGCAATGAATAATGTCCATGCGTCTTTGGCTCAGACAGTCCTTTGGCTTGTGTGTGATTTGTGAGAAAGTCCAGCACTGAGAAAGCATGTTTCCTACAAGAGGCGAAGGCAGAATGTTCTGGTACCAAAAACCTGGGCCTCGCCAGCTGTACTCGATTTCGGAGAATGGGCTGAGACCTCAAACAGAATCTGTTTCCCCCACCCCACCGCCCCTCAGTCTTTGCCACTCGTCAGCCTATAATTGGGAAAATTTTCCAGGGCGGTGTAATTATTGTGTCACACTAAACGACCATGCGCACCCCACACTACAGGTCAGACACTAAAGAGACACTGAGGGTTCTGCACACTCACTGGTCATCAGGGAAAAATGAATTAACGTCCGGCACTTTAAAAAAAATGGTATGCATCAGTTGTGTTGTGATGGATATGTGAACAAGTAAGGCCTCTTTCCCCAGGTGGAATCCTTGCTGTGTCCTCACATAACCTGGGCTTGGAGAGCAGCATGAGTGAGTGTGGCTGATGAATGGCAAACTGGATCTTGCTGGAGACTACTCTCAGGTACAAGACTGTAAACTTTTGTGTTTTTTTCCTTCTTAGCTTTTTGTGGTACAGGTCATATTCCAGGATTAGTGAGAGGGATTTGAGCTAAGAAATAAATTTAGGAAAGAGAGAGAGGGGGTGAAATGAGCAATGTCCAAAAAATGTGGAATTGCAAAAGTACAACAATAACTTGAAATGGCTTCCCATCAGTACTTTTCTCATAAAAGTTTATCCCATGATGGACCCACTGTTTTGTTTTCCCACTCCATCCAGAGGCGTCATGGAAACTCAAATGGCTGTCCTGTAAATCTTCTGTCCTAACAAATGAATGCTCACTTTGTATGCAGATATAGCCTTTGTCACTGCCATACTTACAACTACGATTACATATTTACCTATGGCTGAATGCTATGTCAAAGGTGCAATCATCATGACCACTATGGTGCTGATAAAGTATGCATCCTTGACCATGACCCCGTGTTGCGTAGGAAGCAGGCATCATACATTATGACCCTGTAAAATTGAACCATGCACCCTAAATCATTTACCCTTTGATGCTGGCATATGCACACTATGTCATTTCCCTGTAATGCTGAAGAAGTATGCACCCTGCACTTGAGGTTTGCACCCATTACAGCAACTGGGCTCACAGAAAGTGTTACCAACATTTGTGTACTCTTTTGTCTCCAAGTTATAACAAGCTGTCACAAATGTCTAAACTCAATTGCAGATGTGGACAAATTTGTTGGTACCCTTTCATGAAAAAAAATAGCCCACAACATTCCTTGAATTGATCCCTTATTGTTTATTCCAAATGCAATAAAAATCAGATGTTTTTTGATGTTTAATTCAGCAGGGTTTTAAAAAATAATTAAATAATACGAAAATAATAAGATCCTTAAATACATGGTTTGCTGCCTAAACCTTTACAGTAAATCAGTGTAAACAGGTGATTTCTATACACCTCTGCAGCCACCAACAGGTCGTTTGGCCCACTGTTCCTGAGAATACTGCTCTTGCTGTCTCCTGTTTGAATGGAGACTTCTTCAGAAAGCTCCTTCAATAAAAGTTATCAAGAATTCAAAATCTAAATCTCCCAAAAGAGGACCCTGTGGCATTGTTCTGCTAGAAGAATAAAGTCATACAACTCTACTATTAGTAGAGTTCGGCGTCGGGGTGCTGTTCGCCCCTGTCGGGAAATATTTTCCTATAGTCGCCCGTGGACAATACATTATCCCTTACTTAATATACCACCTAAATGGAATAACCCCCAGGACTTCTGAAGGGCCACTTCAGAATGTTCTTTTTGTTCCATTTAAGCTGCTTCATGCTGAATGTTTTGGGCCTTTAAAGGACCCTTGTTGGAGGACCCTTGACTTGTGCCACTCTGTCCAACCTCCGATTGAAGTGCATTGTCATTGCTTAGCTTGCCCACTCTATACTGTTCGGTCGTGAAAGCAGCCTTTGTCCTGCTACAAGACTCAAGATGAAAGTAAGGATCAAGTAGATTAATTAGACTGAAAACCAGCATGCTTTTGTGGTGTTGCTGTAAAGGTGCTATACTGTATGTACGGTTGTGGCCTAACCTGCTACTTCAATCAAATTCAAGATGCTGTTAAGCGTTGTTCCACATCTAGATGCAATATAGCAAAGGGGGCTATGCAAAGGGGGCTTATAGCCCTCTTATACTTATGGCCCCTTCAAAAGTGAAATGGTAACACATGAACTCAGTATTCATAAGCCCCTATAAACACATTCATAAAGAGTTATGCATTTATAGTGATTGACATAAGAATTCACTATTTATACATACTCATAACTGCACTTTTAAAGCATTATAATGCTATGCTGTAAGCCTTTACAACTTTAAGTGACACAGTGCATTATAAACCTTCTTTGACCTTTTTACCTCATCACAGTCATTATCAAGAGGTCAGAGTTGTTTATATATAGCTTATGTATAAATAGTGGTGAATACTTATGTCAACCATTAGAAAGCTTTCTGAATGCATTATAACCCTTAATGAAGGTGTTTACGGGGTCTTATGAATACTGGGTTCATAGAAGGTGTTAGCAGTTAGGTATTCCTGCATTGTATAAAGACCATTACAAGATGACATCACCTTGTACTTAAAGAGAAATGATAAAATTGTTTAAAAATATAGCCGAAGCTTCACTGAGTTTCACAGAGGGCACACTGTTACTTTCTTTAAAAACTCAATTATCGAGTTCCAATTCGATTCTCTGAACATGGGGGCTGATGTGACTTGCCAAAAGCTTCTGTATTGACTCATCTCTACCAAAGGACAGCCTCCCAGAAGCACTGTGGCTTGTTGTGAATATGTTTTATTCTTTGAACAGTGCAGTCTTCTGGGCCTTTTTTCATTAAGTCCACCACTGCTCAAAAAGTGATAGACAGCACGATCACACTAATGTACCTGCAGCTCCAAGGTCAGCCTGTATCTCTTTAGAGGTTTGCCATTGCTCTTTGTCTGCCATTTGCACTTTCTGTTCCTTCAGTTCAGCCTGAGGTAGATTATGCTGTTCTGGGTACATCCAGTGATTTTGACAGCAGTCCCTAAGACCTCAGACTTCTTAATATTGTTAACAGTAGGCACAGGATAACAAAGCTACATAGAACTATTTAGTTGCTATTAATTGAGCATGACTGTAGTTCTATTCCCTTTTTGATCTCTGACCTTTTGTTTTCTCTGGTCCATGTACATGGAACACACAGTTATGCCACACAGCAGAGAGACTTCTTTTTCTTCTTATGAATAGCAAGACTAATTATAAGCAAGATGTCTAATAATAAAATATTAATAAAAGAAAATGGTTCAATTTGATATCACTGTAGTAATTACATGTCATCTTTTTCAAGCCTGTCCATGCCTGTTTATCTATGCCAAAAAATAGCAATCTTTTTTTTTTCTACAATTTCATAAGCTTGTCAAGATTCATTTGTTCAAGTACAGTGAAGAGCAATGAAATGAAAATCGTGACTAATACTCCCTTCTGTGCAAGAAAAAAATCTAATCAATAATAAATAAAAATAAAACAATAGTACTATTATCGCCGGGAACATATGCCCTGCAATCAAGGCAAATTGGTCCTGGTAATTTTTTTTGGCACAGAGAATTATTCTGTGCAGGGTGGTCTGCAGAGGTGCAGTTGCCATACCAAGTAGTGACACTCCCAGAAATAACAGACTCTATAGGGGTCCTCTGCAGCTCAGTTGGGAGCTTAAACTTCCTTAGCCTACTGAGATGGTACAGACGTTGTGTTGCATTTTTCACGATGGTAGAGATATGTGATGACCATGACAAATTTTCAGAGATATGAGAGCAAAGATACCTGAAGCTGCTCACTCTCTACTGGGGCACCATAGACTTTAAATGGAGTGTAGTGTTGCTGTTTCTCAATCCTAAAACCATCTCTTTAGTTTTGGTGACATTGAGCTTTTAAAGATTCACTTTCTTTAGGTTTAAATGCCCTTGTCAATTAATAGAGAAAGATGGTCTTGATTAGTTTACATTGGAAAACATCCTCAGAATATTATTTAGTTTTGTTTCTGACAGCTCCACTGATGACAATTGTGCGTATGCCAAGAAAAGACAAATATCTCCAGCCGTGTG
This sequence comes from Setipinna tenuifilis, assembly GCA_030347295.1. Taxonomy (NCBI): domain Eukaryota; kingdom Metazoa; phylum Chordata; class Actinopteri; order Clupeiformes; family Engraulidae; genus Setipinna; species Setipinna tenuifilis. The sequence goes on along the minus strand of CM059267.1, from coordinate 29,426,930 downwards.
ATTCGTGTTTTAACAGGACCTTAGAAATAGTTTCAGAATATTTGAACCCAAATATCTAAATTATGTCTATATAAAGATGTATAAATTAAATTTAAAAATGATTCTTATTATTTACTGTCAACATCTGACTGCGTCTGACAAAACTCTGAGGGTGCTGCCTTGATGTTTTACAGCCTTAAGTAGAAAATCAAATTAGTGAAAAAAGGGCTTTTCAGAGAAACACAGCAACACATTAAGCCTGATATAGGTTTGTGTGGATGAATGTTCAAACAGTTGTGTTCTGTACCTCAGAGTAGAATTCTTTAGTCCAGACACCAAAAGGTAAAATCAGCACAGAAGCTCCGCTTTTGGGAGGCAGTGCAATGTGACAGATCTTTTCCGTTTGTCTTTGTGAGAAAACAATGTGTTGGTTTTTACGTCACTGTGCGTGCGGGCGGGCGTGCGGGCGGGCGGGCGCTCACGTGTGTGCACGTCACGCGTGCCAGTGGTCGCAAGCATTTTCTAGGTTAATTCTAGCTGCCAGCTGAGTGGGAAAGTGCCAAGACATTGCAAGTCCACAGTTTAATATGCATTATACACATGACAACTGAAGAATTTCAGCATATCGTTCTCACAGAACCCAATCAAACAGGCCTCTCACAAGATAATCATCATCATTTATTTACATCTGTAAAGATCTCTTGCAGTCTCGAAAGTGCAAGCCGAGGAGTATGCACAAGTAATTAAAAATAACCATTATTATCTATTTTGATTCGCATATAAATAAAACAACGGATAAACACAAAAAGAAAAACAAGATGGAGAAGAGAGTACAGAGAGGAGGATGAGGAGAGGAGAGACATAACAGTACAAAATGTCAGTCCTCACACTTCCGGTACATTTTGCAAAAAAGTTAGAAACGTTGAAAAACACCCTTGGAGTAGTGTTTGTATGTTTCAGCCTGCGGAGTTCTCATCCCAGGCAGCAAATATAAGAAGCTGACACCCCCTTCCCTTCACCCACCCCACCCCACACCCCCAACCAACCCACCCCTTTCAATTTATATTGTGTGTGATGTCAGGGCAAATTGTTTCAGGTTGTTTTCCCCCCTATCCCCACCACCCCTTTCCCTCCCAGCTTCTCCACTGATGGGTGGTCTGTCTGTCTGTCTGTCTGTCTGTCAGTCTGTCAGTCTCTCTGTCTGTCTGTCTGATGGCTAATGTTGAATTTGACGGCGCTCTTGTGCTGTGAATGTCCTGCAGAGTCGGTGGTGTTAAAAGAGCTTCCAGCCGGCCGTCTAGTCCAGGTACCCTGCTGACTGTACAGAGGAAAAGAGGAAGAACAGCATTAAGACATGAAGGGTGAGCAGGAGGAGGGAGGGAGGGAGGCAACAGAAGGACAGGCTTTTGGCAAAGTGTTTTTCACAAGACAGAAGAAGAAGGAGAAATGTGCTGGACAAGTGTCAGTTTCCACATGTGGTTCTGTTTTCACTCGATCGTTCATAATGGCGAATGACTAAAATGTTTTCCCTCTTCCACGTCGGGGTAAAGGAGCGAGAAAAATACAGCCACACTTTCAGATGTAAATCTTAAACTCTTGCTATCTGCAAACAGGGAGTGCATGAGAAATTGTAATTCAAAGCATATGTCAAATTGCACCAACAGAGCGATAGCCTGACAGTTTAGGAGTAGAGCCATATGATGTGGACAGCATCTGTGTATTCAGGGGTGTCATGCCAATACAGCTGTTGAGGTAGCACTACTCCTACAGGTTCTAGTACACACACACACACACACACACACACACACACACACACACATACACACAGCAGTATCCATAAACAACAAGCAACTTAGGCAGACCACATAAAGTGCACTCGCTGACTTTCTGTTTTATGCTGAATGTGCTAAACCACTGTCTAATCTTGCAATCAATGCTTGTTATCGCCCTCTCAGCATAATTTGCCGTGCTTGCAACTGAAGGGAACCACAAATGGATGCGCAATAAAATGAAATGATGGAGCCCCAACCAACAGAAAAGGGAAAACAAAAGTTTAGCAATCATGACGCACACATATTAATATGTGTTATCAAACAGAGACATTACACTCCTGGTGGCATTAACTATCATTGTTCTGTTTACACAACAGTTGCTATATTATAGAACATTTTTATATAATGAAAATTACATTCAAAAAGCCATTTAGATGATATTTCTTGAAGTATGATGTGCACAAAAATGACCTTGACACATGACTTCTGTATTTTGTCAATAAAATATAAGGCTGTCTACATACTTGTAGACATCAGTCATTTGCTAATGTACAGGAATCCTGTTAATATTACTAAAATATAATGTGGACAGCAGGAATGTGTCCAGTTGCAGTCCAGAATGAAAGGCTCTAAATCGTATGTGTGGTTTCGTGTCAGTGGATGGTCCTCACAACATCTGGCTACCTTTACTTGTATGTGGACACCGAATATCAAACAATAAATAGTTAATGAATGTTTAATATCCTCAATTTTACCTGGAGAAATAATTAATCTCTGCTTAATGCAAAATACTGATATCTGCAAGCTTAACCATTCTTTGTTTCTTTGAACTGAATGTCTTCTCTGACCTCCTGACTCATGGAATTTATGGACCAAAGCACTATTGTGCAATTCAGTAGGGTATGCCATAGCTAATTTCCTTTCCTTTCCTAATATTCTGTAGCATATAGTATAGGCCCTGAGTGTACCCGTCAACCTCTAGCATGAGTTACTAGCTGTATAAGGCACTGCGGCCTACCGCACAGTTGTGTCTAGGCATAACATAGACTGGACAGAAGAATCAAAGAGGTTGTGTATTTGCCATGACAATGTCATCTCTTTATGAAAATGGGAGATTTAGGATAGATTATTTCTCATCCAAACAGGGACGTGGGCTGTGTGTCTGTCTCTATTTGGTTGGGTCAGGGTGATTAGCCATGGCAAGTGATGGCAATAATGCTGCCCAGCTCCGCAAACACCACCGGGGATCAGAGAGGAATGAGAAACACACTCGGTGACACCGAACGCTTGTTTGTCTTCAGAGAGAGCCCCTCGCTGGATCCCCGTGGCCAAACAGGCTCACAGGCGGCTAGTGCGGAGCCTTGGAGTCTTAAAAGCAGATTAGATCGTAATCTCTCTCATTTTCACCCATTTTCATAAACCCTCAGTGTGACGGTCAGATTCAACACAGCCAAACTCTCCACAGTGCCCGTGAACTGAGCAGACAAGCAGAGACATTGAGCTGATCTGGCAAGGCCATCAGAGGTTCAGTGTCTACTTCTCTAAGTCCATTAGATCATATCTGTTTTTTTTAACCTTCCAACTTGATAAGTTAAAGCCTTTTAACTTTTTTTCTGATGACACCCGTGAAAAAATAAATAAAGCTATAAGCTGTCAAAAAGTTTTGCTTTTATCATAACTATTAACATTGTTTAGACATTTTGTTAAATGCGTAACATTTATCATTCCGTGAATACCATTAAACACCATTTGAATTCAAAGAGCGCTCCTTTATGGTGGAAACACTAAGCCACATAATTATTAACACGTCACTCTGAACTGCAGAATCAATACATAAGGGAGTTTGGGTTTTCAATACACTTCAAAAGCATGGATCCTACAATTCAGAAATAACTGGGTGGTGGCCGAAGAACAACAAGCAAGAAGAGCATGAGGACAAGGATGAGAATGAGGAAGAGAGAGACCGCATTATTAAAGACAAATTGATTCAGAAGAAACGTTTAATTATTTCATGATGTGCTCACACATGGAATGATTACAGCTAAGCTAGAGAACGAGTGCAGCCAAATTTACAGTAAGTTATTTCACGATGGCATCAATGTTCGATGTACAATTTAATTCAATCTATTATTCTATTTAGTCATACCAACTTCAGGGGGAAACGGCTGAAGATGCGTCCTAAAATAATCACTGTAATGTATCGGCAGTTTTGTGTGTTGTTAAACTGCTTGTGTATGTCAGGGTAAATTCAGACATCACACCTCTGTGTGAGCACTTGTGGACACTTACCTTTTATTGCAGGATGGAGTCCATTTCTGATAAGTGGTTGTTTTCCTGGTGAACAAAGTACATGTCTTAGTATGGGACAGGATTCTTCTCTGGTTGAATAAAAGCCACTCAAAAACATCACAGCTGCACACACACACACATGCACGCAGACAAAAAAAGACAGACAGACAGACAGACAGACAGACAGACAGACAGACAGACAAAAAAAAAAAGACAGACAGACAGACACACACACACACACACACACACACACACACACACACACACACACACACACACACACACACACACACACACACACACACACACAATCTTAAAGCTCATTCACTCTTATTTTCTTGGGGCTAATCATCTTGCGTTTGTGCGCTCACCATGTCGTCATCGCATTCGTCCTGTGTGCCCTCCTCGCCCTCCTCCACCTCACTGGTCTGGTTGTCATCCGCCAGCTCCTCCACGTCCGACCCCGAGTCATCCTGGGAGATCTCGCTCTTACAGTCCTCCTTCCTCAGTTCTACACACAGACACGCACACACCCACACCCACACAAAACATTGGTGTACAATCAGTAATTTGACATTCATTACTACATTATATGATATTGTTCTTCCCAGACTCAACATCATTATGCCAAGCTGACACTCATGAATATAAACATAAACTTTTAGAGGCATCAGGATGTTCACAGGGGCTTTTGAGAGTATTGTGTACAGTATATTGTACTGTGTTTATCCAGCGTGTTGTGTGTTGTGTCTTTACCCACTTTGAACAAAAACAAACAAGAAAAAGCATTTGTTGAAATACTTAAATAGATTATTATTCACAATCAAGTGTTATTTTAATTATTGCATCAGTTGGCCTGATTTAATAGGCTTCATACCAATTAATAAGTTGTAGTACCACTCAAACAAGCGTTTCCCTCTCTACTATCAGAAATCTCCCCAAATCACACAATAACTCGCAGACCACATTTGTTACTCATTGTTATATGTTATATGGTTGGGGCTGAACATACTTTTTGTCAACATTTTGTTTTTGTTGATTGTGTTGTCAACATGTTTTATATATCTCAAAGAGCACGTTTGTATGTCTTTTCCCTCTGTTTCCCCTGTGTTTCATACTTAATTTTTGGCCAACACCAGTTAAAAATGCCAAGAAAATGTTTAGTTGGACACTTTAAGTGCACATTAAAAAAGCTAAAACGTCTGGGAGGATAAAGCTTTTCCTGACAGGGAATTAACTGCTAAATGGAAAGGTAATGCAAGACAGGCTAGTCTGTGGAAAATTCAACCCTTGACAGGGAAAACAGCTATGTCTCAGTGATGGATGTAAGAGTGGGCCACCATAAAAGGTAGAAGTGTCAAAGAGACAGGGCGCTTTTAGTGGCCAACAAAAAATGACTGTTTTCCCTCGGCACTTTGTGTGTGTGGGAAAGGCAGCAGAGAGCAAGTCCTGTCATAAGAGCCATGGGTGGCACAGTGAAGTGATGTTGTCCATCATCATTTCACAGTTTTCTCTGTGCTGATTTTCATACTTTGTACTCCTCTGCCACCACTTTGAAAATAAACAATTATCTATAAGCTTTGTCGGCTTTTAGTAATCAGACAGGCAGAATAACTGTGCCCTAAAGGAAGATATTTTTACATGGTCAAATATAGAGAAAAAAGGCTCTCCTGGTTCTCATATTAATGAGCTGCATCGGTAGGGAATGAATACTAATCAACTGAAGCTGTCTCTCTATGGTCTTGGTCTAAGTCTACTGTCATAAACAAGTAATGTCCTCTGAATGATTTTTGGACAATTACTGTGCCATATCACACATTTTCCATCAAATACTAAACGACTGATGCTGTCTCCTCATGGTAGGTCTGGTCTACTGTCATACACAAGCGATGTCCTCTCGATGATATGCTGCATCACACACTTCCAACAGCACGCATCCCACTTTGTGTTTTAAGAAGAGTGCTCGGCGTGCGTGTTCCTAGTGCAGATTTTAATCCCAGTAATCAAGAGACAATGATTGCACTCTGCTGGCAGAGGGCGAACGCATCCTCTCCCACCAAACAAATGTGACAAGTTTCGGCAGAGGGGCTCGGAGGAGCTGGAGTGTGTGTGTGTGTGTGTGTGTGTGTGTGTGGGGTGGGGTGGGGGTGGGGGTGGGGGGGGGGGGGGGGGGTTGGTTGCTCAATGACATGAACTCCACGTCCAGTTCTCACATTCCGCTGTGCGGAAAGCACACCGTCGGGACCGATCTCTCTGAAGATGGGACAGCGGAGCAGCCTCAGCCAAGCCAAACCATCGCAACCTGGAGTATGTGCAACAGCAGTTCACAAATCATATGTTTTTGGATTGCCTTCACCATGGATTGGTCCCACCGAACATTAGTGACTTACATTAGTGATTAAAGACCGCAGCTATAACACATGCAAATGCAAATATTTGTGTTCCTTTGAGGTTTGAGGTTGTGTGAGCGCTAACTCTGGTAGGGCTCATTTGACCAACTCTAAAGGACTACCACTGTGAATGTGTGTGTTAATGTGTCTGTGTGTGCCAGAGGTGAACCAGGTCACAGGTTTTAACAGTATGTACGTGTTCCTCTGTGAGATATGTGAACCTCTCTTCACCTCATCATCTGTGTGTAGGAGTGTGTGTGTGTGTGTGTGTGTGAGAGATTGGAGGAGTCTGCATGAATGATGCCAGCCACACCTCTGTCATAACAAGGTTACTGAGCATAGTGGACCTGAGAGCAGTAGGTCTATACTCTTTATACAAGTTTCTCCTCACTGCAGGGGCCGTGAACCAGCACAATGCAGCACACACACACACACACACACACACACACACACACACACACACACACACACAGATACACACATCCACTTGTGCGCGTACCCCCCCTCCCCAAACACACACACACTGACACAGACACACACACACACACACACACTAATACACAGGCTGACAGACGACACACACGCACACACACATACACACACACATACACACACACACACACACACACACACATACACACACACACACACACACACACACACACACACACACACACACAGACACACACACACACACACACACACACACAGACAGAGCTGCAGTAGGTGAACACTGACCTGAGGTCAGACTGAGCTGAATCAATGTTGAATACCAATGTGTGGCCCCAGGTTACTAGTGAGGCTGTGCTTGCCGACACCACTGACATAGCCACAGAGCTGACTTTACAGTTGTTCTTTACCATGCCATGGCTCACTCTGGAAGACTCTGCCCCCTGCTGGATGTACATTTACTCTGTCTTTTGACTGTTTTCCTCAATTGTAAGTCGATTTGGATAAAAAAGCCAAGTGTGATAATACAGTGTGATGTAAGGTAAGGGGAAGGTGAACAAGGACGAGGGTTGAGACTTAAAGCTGGGCTGGATTACAGGCAGGGTACAAATCAGCAAGACCACACATCAGAAAGTCAGACTTCTTGCCTCCTACTAAGCTGAGTATGTGAAATAGGAATCTCAGTAAGAATGTGTCTATTGTGTTTTAGTCAGATGCTCTGATATATTCATAGGCACTAGGATGTAAGGACCATTTCAAGATATGTAACGACAAACGCTTCTAAAATATGTCTTCTAACCCATCTTTAAGTGAATAAAGTTGTGGGGGAAGTCAAGGTGGAGGAGTTAAGAGAGTTAGAGTAAAGGTAAAAGAAGGTCATGGTATGTGTGTGTGTGTGTGTGTGTGTGAGAGAGAGAGAGAGAGAGATACCTACCTGTGCTTGTGTATTTGTCCTCTGTAATCTCCTCCAGTCGGCCAAGCAGGGCATCGATGTTGGACTTGATTTGTGTAAGCTCAGACTTGATGGCCTGCAGCTCATTGGACTTCACTGCTGGGACATCATTAAAACCACACCCGTGCACACACACATACACACACACGCACACACACACACGCACACACACACACGTTTTAACTGTTATCATGTTGTACCTTTGTGGGTAACATAATAATAATAATAATAATAATAATAATAATAATAATAATAATAATAATAATACAATATTAATAATCATCTTACAGCACAAAAACAGTTACAAACTTAACAGTGAAATAAAACAAACAAAAAAATAATAAAACTTTCTTCTTATAAAAAATCAGTTTTAAAGAGTGATTTAAAAGAGGCTTGGCTGACTTGATTTAATCAGGCAGATCATTCCAGAGCCTGGGTGCCCTGACACTAAAAGCCTTATTTCCTTTAATTTATTTCCTAAATTGATCGAATTGTTAACAAACCACCAGCAGATGATCTTAAATTGTGTGAAGGTGTACAGTGCCCAGCATAAATGACCCTCTTTGAAAAGTGACATTTTATACAATATCTCATTGAAAACAAACGATATTTCCAACGTGTTGTTTAATACAGCATTTGTTGAACTTTTGACTTAAAACAAAGGTTAATAATATAACTCAGATGACATATTTTGTGTATATATTCGTGTGGTGCAAAAATGAGTACACCCCACAACAAAAACTACTAAATTTAGTACATTTAGTACTTTGTATGGCCTCCATTATTTTTAATGACAGCTTCAAGTCTCCTGGGCATGGAATGCACAAGTTGGCAACATTTCGCCACATCAATCTTTTTCCATTCTTCAACAATGACCTCTTTCAGAGACTGGATGTTGAATGGAGAATGATGCTCAACCTGTCTCTTTAGAATTCAAAGATGGTGTACTCATTTTTTTGCTGGGCACTGTATAAGGTGCTAAGGGATCTAATATGTAGCTGGGGAAAAGGGCTTTAAAAGTAATCAGAAGAATCTTGAAATCAATTCCAAAGCTTACTGGGAGCCAGTGCAGTGAGGCTAAAACAGGAGTGATGTGATAACAGTTCTCTGTCTTAGTAAGAAGCCTGGCAGCTAAATTCTGAATAGCTTGAAGTCATTTAATGGATTTTCAGTTCAAACAAGAAAAACGGCTATTGCAGTAATCCAGACGTGAAGACATGAATGCATGTACAATCATCTGTGTCTTTAAAAGTTAAGATAGGTCTAATCTTGAAAACATTTCTTATGTGATAGAAACAAGACTGTATGAGTTTTGTGATATGATCATCAAAGCTCAAACTACTGTCAAACCAGACACCACGATTCTTTGCAACAGGTTTTACACAGTCCAAAAAGGGAAATGGACTTAAAAATGGTATAATTTGTTTTGCCATGTGCTGGGATCTGATGACAAGGACCTTCGGTTTGTTGATATTCAACTGAAGGAAATTGTTTGACATCCAGTTTTTTTATGTCAGAAAGACATTCATTCAACACACTAGGACCAGATGAACTAATGGGCAGGTAAATGTGTGTATCATCAGCATAGAAGTGGAAGAAGACACAATGTTTCTGGATAATGTGCCCAAGAGAAAGCATGTATACACAAAATAAATTCGTCCTAAAACTGACCCCTGAGGTACCCAATATTTAACAGACAAAAACTTAAGATGTGTAACTGTTTGCATTTGACATAGCAGATTTACACACACACACACACACACACACACACACACACACACACACACACACACACACACATACACACACACATACACACACACACACACACACACACACACACACACACACACACACACACACACGTTTACTCCCTCCTAGCTTGTTTTACAAAGGACTTGATTTTTTTCAAGACTGTGTCTTGTTTGTTCCTTGCTTTTAAAGATTTTCTATGCCATTGTTGTCTTAACTCATCTACAGTAAGGCTGTTGCTCATCCTCTGTTTCAGTGACGCACCTTGAGACAATGTTAATGGTACAATAAAGGTGGAACAAGACAGCGCTGCAGTCGACTTATATTGAGTACATAACAACCCTACACTGGGCATTGAACTGCCTACAAGAGCGATCGATCAAAATGCAGAGGAGTGAGTCAACAGTGGGACAGGAGCAGGTCGGAACAGGCCAAGATCGATCGACCAGAGAGGAGCAGGAGGTGAAAAGAGGGGAGGAGAAGGGGAAAAATGAAAAGAGGAGAATAAGAGGAGCTGGAGATGACAGAAAAAAGGGAAGAGGAGGAGGGAAGAGAACAAGGGGGGCTGGAGAAGAACTGATGGAGGTAGACAGGACCACAGAGGAAGATAGAAAAGAAAGTGATTGATAGACTGAAGAGAAGCAGATGATGTGGAGAAGGGAAAAGCTGATGGTCAGATGAAAAAGGAAGAGGAGTCTCTGTTCCATAGAGGAGCTTAAGAGAACAGAGCAGGAGAACAACAGAAAGTGATCTATAGCCTAGACATCAGAAAAGAAAGAGGTGACAAAGAGGAAACAAGAGAAGAAGGGAAGAGGACAAGGAGAAGAGAAAGATAAAAAGAGGGAAAGATGAGAAGGGAGGAGGAAAAGCGGAAAAAGGAAGGCAAGAGGAAAGAAGGGAAGAGAAGTAAAGGGGAAGAAGAGGAGTTATGGGAGAACTCACGCCTCTGCTTGATGGAGGTGCTTGGGAGCACGGAGGAGGACCTGGCCAGCAGTTTGACGGGCAGAGCCTTCACCCTGCGCACCAGCGGCATGGCCACACGGGGGCGCTTGACTGGGACCACTCTGGGCACGGGGGACACTCGACCTCGATAGTCAAACAGCCTGCAGGGGTCACGAGAGAGGAGAAGTGAGACATGGGGACTCTGTTTGGGATTAAACTGAGGAGTAACAATCAACACACAATCAGTTTAAAGAAGTAGTAACAGGTGGTGTGTTTACACGAGGCATACAGAACAACACCAGACAAACTCTTGCTTACCATCTACTATTTGTAAAATGTCACAAAACACGACTAGATTTGTTATGGACACTGTGAGGACACTTGCAGAGGAAGCAGGTGCTTTCCTCTACATTAGGTAGCATTTGGATTTTGTGATTTCATTTTAAGCATTTTTAGGGAGAATGCATGTTGTGTGGCTAAAGAAGGAATGGAAGTCTACCTACAGGGCCTGACCTTGGCTGTTACACTGAAACAATTTATATGTATGATTCTCCCCTATCTAGCCTACATGGAGCATTGAAACATGCATGGCAGGTATGTGTGTGTGAATGTGTGTGTGTGTGTGTGTGTGTGTGTGTGTGTGTGTGTGTGTGTGTGTGTGTGTGTGTGTGTGTGCGCGTGTGTGTGCGCGTGTGTGTGCGCGCGTGCATGCATGCGTGCATGTGTGTGGGTGTGTGTGTGTGTGTGTGCATGGGGGGGACCTTCAAACACTTGTCACATCCTGAGCTTGATTTAAATAACTTACTGACGTAGGCCCTCAAGTGTGAGAAACTGCACATCTCAATCACAGGTTTTCACAGAAAAATCCCATCACACAGTGGTCTCTGACACCATATTCATGCCAGAGACGGAGTGATAGATCCATAATAGAACACAGAAACCCGGGGTGTGGAAAATCCGACAGGTTTTTCACTCATTCCTTCCAAATGTGTGTCTCCTAAGATTCCCCCCTTATCATGTGGTTTGCCGCAGTCATGGCCCTATCCTTGTCTGTCTTCTTGTTAGAGCCTGATCATAAATTCTGGAGGCACATCTAGAGCCATCACATGAAACCATAAAGCCACTACTATTTCAAGCATTAGCACTGACTGCAAAAGCTTTTATTTTTTTTCTTACGAGTATTGTGTTTTTGTGTACAGATCATAGATCTTTCATTTACCTGTATTTTGTTCTTCACAGGAACTGGACTTTAGCTAATGCCACAAGGTCTGTCAAAATAAATTACCCAGTATCTGGCTAATTTGTAAGCAAAAAAGGCACAGCAAACAGCAAAACATATATAATGTGTGTGTGTGTGTGTGTGTGTCTGCCTAATATGCACAAATATGGGTGTAGGTGTGTGTGACATGAATGAGCTGCAATGTAATCCTCTCCTAGCTTCAAAGACACAATCTGCTGTGCAGCCCACAAGCCAGCAAGCCCTCTGTCTGTCCCACCCCCTTCTCTCCCTTCATCTCTTTTTCACTCTTTCTGCAGCTGCTGGTCAGCCCACCCCAAACCCCCTCCCCCTTTCCCTTCCCCTTCCCCAGTGGACCTCGGGCTTTTGGAGATGACTTGAAAGCAGGCCGGGAATTAAACTGGGCATCCTTCCCCCCGTAATATATTGATCCAAGTCCAAGCTCTATCTGAGAGGCTCGTAAGTCAGATGTGGACATCATGTTGAACGCACCGGCCATGGCCTTGCCTAAGGTGTCCTTCACATGGAGAAGATGTTCTAACAGCTGTGAGCACAGGCTTCCCACCAAACACAGCTCTGGGGCCTGAGCCTGTAAACTTCTAATGTGTTGGGCCAAGTATCTGCCAGGTTTCTACTTTTTGGGTCATGTAAGAAGGATTCTTAAATGTGTAAAAGTAAATTGGTAACTGTATACTGTATGTCATTGCACCTGTGTTTGTTTTATCAACAAAACAACCTTTTTGCACAACTAACTGGGGACTGGGGATTTATCAACTATATAGTAAATCAAAACGTTGTTGATAAATCAAAATCAAAACACAAAAGTTTACACATTTTTTAATTTTCACTAGAAATATCCTTTACTGTAACCATTCAAATGACAGCAGGGGTTCAAGCTGTAAGATTGAAGACGAAGGACAGGGGAGTCTGAGTTTAAGATGTGCCTCTGGTGCTTTATTCTTTCTATGTCTGTGGTTTTACATCAAAGAGCTATGAACTGTTGGTAATTTTCTCAGACAAAATCTGCGGAGATGCCGACTTATGGAAAGACGGCATTAAGAGCTCAAAATCTTTACAAGGAGGCCATGTACAGTTGATGATGATTCAGTGGGCCAGGCCTAAGCTCTTACTGACATAACAGGAGACACACATCAATGTC